>VZTH01005957.1:55538-75008 GCA_013397815.1 Aleadryas rufinucha
CCTGAGTGTGACACAGGGATCAGTGTGACACAGGGACCTCAGTGTGACACAGGGACCTCAGTGTGGCACAGGGATCTCAGTGTGACACAGGGACCTCAGTGTGACACAGATGGCAGCACCAGGATCCAGGCACTGCCTGGTTCTCAGGGCACTGTGCCCCTGTCCCTGACCCTCGCTGTTCCCCAGCTCTTTGTAAAACACTCTTTAATTCCTCTCTCTGTGTGAAGAGCACTGACACCAGGAGCGGCACTGCCTTCCTGGGGACAGCACTGAACACTCAGGTCACGCCCAGCGCTGGCCCAGCTCTCCTTCAAGCTTCCTTTAGCCCTGTCCCTGCACCCAAAATGGGAGAGGGCTCCCAGGCGCCCCTGTCTGGGTGCAGGGACACCTTCTGCAGCGGCCACTGTCACACACAGGAGCCCAGGCTGTGCCAGCCAGGAGCCAGGGACAGCCAGGGACAGTGACAACACAAATCCAGGTGGGGAACCAGCAGCAAAAAGCACCAGAGCTCTCACCTTGCTTGTAAAGCTCCATGTGCCTCTGCTCTAATTTTGTCCAATTCTCTGTTCCCCAGGTCTGGCAGGGAGAAAACAAATGGTTGGCACTTCCCACCCCCTCCAACTCTGCCACCCGAGGCTCCAAGGCATCCTTCCCTCCTTGCAGACACATCCTGCACCCATCACGCTGCCCATCAAGCCTCTCCTAACCCAACTGCAATTCCCTGACAGCTTTACTTGCAAATTCCCTCTCTGCACAGCTCATGCTAAGAACCTTAATATTCCTGCAGATTCAGAAAGGGGATTTCCAACAAGCATTAGGAAAATTAAACTTCTCAAGAGCTGTCTCAATCTGACAAGCTATTTCTGGCTCTTTAAAGCACGGTAAGTGAAAATATTAAAAAGGGGGGATGGGGAAGCTGTAGTAAGCAAGGGATGAATTAGAGCCAGAAACGAGGACAGGCGACTCTGGACGGACCTAAGGCACCCATCTATGGCTATACATCCACAGAAATACATCAGTTTGTATTGTTTAAGGCCTCCTGCTGCCTGGGAATAGAAAATCCTGATCTCCCACCCTCTGCCTCCATCCGAAGCCACACCAGCAGATGACCCCAGTGAGTGTGAGGGGCATTTCCCCTGGAGATTTGTGCTTTGCATTCCACCCGGAGCCCCCTCGGGCAGCAGCTCGGGAGCTCCTGGTTAATGCAGCAACAGGACATGGACTCTGGGGACAGAGGCAGGGAGGGCACAGCCCAGGCCCTCCCCAGGCTGAGCTGGGGACACTGGGCTCATCCCAAATCCTGCTGGAGATGGCACCAGTGCCCCCAGCTCGGGCTGGTCCCAGGGCTGGGCTGGGTGCATCTCACAAAGCCCAGAGATTTGTGTGTGTCCTGCTGCTCCCTTCCCAGCAGGGCAGGCTACAAAGTGCCCCTGAGTCCCAGCTTAGCCATCCCTGTCCCCTTTTGCTCCTCTCTCCCCCTCTCTGCTGCTTTCCCTTTTTCCACCCCTTTCAGAGCTCCCAAGCCCTCACCCGAAGGGAGGAGAGGCTGTTTATAGCCCAGGTCACTGCAGGGGAGGGTGAGAAGCTGAACCAGGCTTTCAAGATGTAAGGGTGTGACTCCGAAGGAGGAGATGATGTTATTTTCCTTAGGAGCACCAGAGTGGTGAAATTTAGCTGTTTGCAAATTTTTCAGTGCTCTGGCCTGACTCTTGCTCCAAAACCTGGAAATTTCCTCTGCTTTAAGGCCTGATTTGAGTAGTGATGCTCAGCTCGTCTGTGTGTCCTCCCTCTCCACTGCTGCCCTGCAGCAAGCACCCCCAGCAGCCTCACAAACCCCATTACAGTTGGGTTAGAAGAGCACCCCCTGCAATTACAGTCCCTCCTCACGGGTGCAGTAGGAGTGTGGGGCACCAGCCCTGTAGAAGATGAGGGGACAAAACAATCAGAAGAGATGATTCAAACCCTATGGCTCTTCAGGGGCTGGGGTGATTGTGCAAGGACTGTGCAGTGCAAGGAAAAAATCCTTCTGAGCCTGCACTTGCAGCCTGCCAAAAATGCCTCTCCAGCTGCATGAATTGCTCTTGCAGAAAACACATTACTGAGTGCTGTATTCCAGTCCAGGCTGGGTGGGGAGCTTGGTACAGAGCAAGCCCTGATCAATATATGGGATTTCTCACCATTGCAAACTGTTTTGCAGGCTGATACCACTTATTTAAGGGAGAAGCACAAGAGGGACTGCTTTGACCTTGGTATCCTAGCGGGCAGAACAGGAGGGAATGCCAAATGCTAAGAGCAGAGCTATTGATTAGGCCCGAGAGAGGGGACTGATGGGAGAGAGCTGTAAAAAGTTATTAATGACCAAGAGGAGCACAGTGATTTAGGGGTTTGGCTTGACGACAACAGGACAGAAAATGTGTGTCCACAGTCATCAGACAAAGGATTTGCTGAAGAAATTGGGAGGCATGAGATGCAACTGTACAGATGGGGGAGTTCTTCATGGATCCAGACCGTCCTGGGCTGGACACAGCCGGGGTGTGCTGACCTAAGCAGCGCTCAGGGAGAGCGGAAGGACAGCCCCCTTTCTCCTGTCCTTATTTCTCCTCCTCTCTGCTCATCTGCACTTACTGAGCTCAGTAAAATGCTGAAAATGGGACTCAGTCATCTTTGCAGTCTCGTATCATCAGGGCTGAGCGGTGAAGCTCCTTGGATTGGTTTTTATGTCATTAGTGTATTAACTGACTGTAGGAGACGCTAATTTAATTACCAGGAACACAGGCCTGAACATGAGCGAGCACAATCCCTGTTACACTTCAAAGCCGCAGCGTCCTGGCGCTGGGGACACCGATCTGGGCTCTGCCCGGTGCCACGGAGCCCTGGCACCCAGCCAGGGCCAGCTCAGCGTGGGTCAGGGCTGGAGCAGGGTCTGTGGCTGCAAAGGGAGCACGACAGGAGGCATCACCTGCAGCCACAGCAGCAAGGAGGCACCGAGCTCGGGGCTGGTGCAACCCAGCGTGGCTCAGGGTGTTCGTGTCCCCCCGGGCTGCTGCGAGGAGCTGCTGGCAGAACTGGTGGCGTGCAATCCAGCAGCCATCGTCACGGTGTGATGGGGTTCCTAATGAGCGTTGGCAGTACACACAAACACAGCAGCACTGCTGCTTCTCCAGCCATTAATATTACATCCGTGGGCTGCTTAATTTGCTGTTCCTCACGGAGCCGGAGCAGGGAGCCTGCATAACGAAGGATTTGTTGACAGAGGTCTTCATATCCCATCAGCAGAAAGGTAGAAAATGATCCTGTTTCAGGCACATTTGCCTGACTCGAGTGACCTTGGCCCTCGTGACGCTGCCGAGGATGGAACAGGACCAGGTGCTCTGCTCTCCTCAGGCCATTAGAGCTGCCACTTCTGAACTTCACCTGTTTAAGCTCTCACCGAGAGGCCCAGCAGCACATCACTGATTTCACAGGGAAGGAACATTATTTATGCATGATGGGTGTTGGAAGCCAAGCACCCGTTCAGAACGGTGCTTGAGCACATGGCTGGGGTAGAGGCACGAGCAGGGCCCACCTGGGACATTTCAAACACAAATGAACTGGAAGCAGAACGCACATTCTGTCTCCTCAGCACTTTGCAGGTGATACCCCAACTCGGTTTAGAGCTCTCTTGTCCTCAGGGGGCAGCTCAGGCTGCAGCCAGACGTGCGGTGAGGAATGGTTCGTGCTGTGTGGGGAGCTCAGGCTGGCACCGTGTACCTGCTCTGCAGGACACACCTCTCCTCCTCCTCCTCCTCCTCCTCCTCCCAGCTCCCTCACCCTGTGTGTGTCTGATGGGGAGGGCTGGCAGCAGGACAGCGCTGATTTTCGGTGGCAGGCATTGCAGTGCAGGCAGTGAGATGTGTGGCTGCAGGGCTCCGGGGCTGTGCAGGGATGGGCTCTGGTACCACAATAAACACGTAGAAATATGTGACAAGGCTTCCTGGGCTTTCAGGACTAAATAAATTCATCTCTGGGAGGTTTTTTAAATGCTTGAGGCATTTTCTAAACGCACCATTTGGCAGTGATAGCTCCTTCCCTGAGCTAATTCCTCAGTGATGCTTGCTGGACTTTGATCAATACAAGCTGAATCCAGCCAGCACTCCCTCCTCAGTGACACATGAGAAAGGCTCTTCCAAGCTGTGGTACACGAGTCCTTTAGCTCTCACTAAGGAGCTTCCACAGCAGAACAGCCCTCGGGCCACGGGAGACTGAGAGCTGGCACTCTTGGAGAAACTGAACACACACAGAGCCGAACTGAAGCGTCTCCAGTGTGCTCATTTCATTTACATCCCATTCATTATGGAAACGAGGTGTGAAAGCAGTTTCTAGAGCTACTTGGTGCGGGCTGCACATAGATTTAATACCTATTCTGGTTTTTCAAGTCACTTACCTCCAGAGAAGCCTTGTTTCAAACCAATTATTTAGCTGCATTGCTCAGACTTTGAAGTCACTGGTGTATTAATGCAGCTGGGTGTAAACCACCATATATTTAAGACTGCTGAAGGGGAAGCTTTTAAAATGAAGGAAGGGAGTAAAGAACCAACTTACCTGATTTATAGGACCATCAAGTTTCGACTCCTGATTGTATTCACATATAAAGTCTCTAAAAAGAACCAAACTGTATCAGATAAATTTTCTTTTTTTTTTAACATGCCTCTATCAGTCTATCAATCTACTCCCAGGAAGAGAGACTCAAACATGAAAATAAGAGGCAAATGCAAGGAAGAAAACAATAAGGTAATTAATAACTCTCACAGGAGACTGCTTGCTGCCAGCAGGGCTCTTTATCAGGTTCAAGAGATTGCCAACGGGAGCCACAGCTACAAAACACTGTGTGTATGCAGCATCTAAACACCATCACTGCTTTAATGAAGGGGAATAGAATTTAGGCCCCTCATTTGCCAGTTGGGATCTCAGCTGATTGCCCGAAACACAAACTTCCTCCCCTGGGGTGCTCCAAGGTGCAGAAGGTTTTGCTTGCAAGTGTGGGCTGTGTGCAGTGCAAAAATGAAATTACACAAACAGCCCCTCGACACAGATACATACATGCAAAAACCTCTACAGGAAGTTGATTTATTCTGCTATTAGCAGATTAATTAAGAGGGTTTGCTTGCAGACACGTGGCCACAGTTCACTCTCAGGACCCTGCAGTGTGGCTTTGCCACAGATCTGCAGTGACTCCGGGCACATCGCTTCCCCCGGGGTTCCCCACGTCAGTGAGGAGCACACCTTGCTCAGAGCTCTGTGAGATCCACGGGAAAAGAGCACTCTGAACACTGTGCATTATCTATAGCACTGCCCTATGGATAACAGCACCTTCCAGCTGCTGGGGACACAGGGCCCTCTGAGCAAGTGGACAGGCACAGATCTGCGTGTCAGCATCCCCAGCGCTGGAGCTGGCGGCTGCGTGTCCTCAGAGAACACTGCTGTGGTTTGTGCTACCAGAGGAACTTGCTGTGAGCTCCTCCTGTTCCCCAGAGGCGGCTGAGGCAGGAATCTGGATTTTCCAGGGCAGCTCGTGGGCAGAGCAGATGTGACAGGCTGCTCCCAGCGTGGACTGTACCTGCTCCTCCCAAGGAGGGAGATGGGCCACGCAGTGCCGCGCTGGAGAGGCAGCCTTGCACTCACATCTCTGCTCTGCTGGGCTCCAGAGAGACCTGGGCACTCTCAGCCCGACTGCCTCACTGCACACACCACGCAGGGACGTGCAAAAAGCACCCAAAATAGCCCCAGAGTTGGAGGCGAGGCTGGGCTGGGACGTGGCTGGACCTGCGGGGAGGCTGGCACGCTCTGCTGCAGCTCCAAGGCTGCTTCCCTCACCTGAGAGCTCCCCCAGAGCTCGTCTGGACCCTGCACTGCGCTGTCAGTGCTGCACCTCGTCCTGCACTGCGCTGTCCTCAGTGCTGCACCTTGTCCTGCACTGTGCTGTCAGTGCTGCACCTCGTCCTGCACTGTCCTCAGTGCTGCTCCTCATCCTGCACTGCGCTGTCACTGCTGCACCTCGTCCTGCACTGCGTCATCCAAGCCTTGGGCAGAGGTGCTGAAAGAAAGCAAAGACCATCTGATCTCCAAAGCATTGGGCACATTTGCTCTATTCACTCACCCACCCTCCTACAACTGCCCTAAAAGGTGTTTAGCCAAATGGGGATCTTCCCAAGAGAAGAAAACCAGAACCCAAACCCAGAAATTGGGCTTTCAGGCTGGGAATAAAGCATGTGGGTTTATTTGCAAATAATTTGGAAGGGTGACTTGGTGCACACACATTTGTAGCATAACACGTTGTTGGAGCTGTGTGTTCTGCCCCACCACTGCACAATGTAAGACTCTGGGAGTGGATTGTGCCATGAGCCCTCCAGGATTCATCAAAGGACACAGCCCTGTACTGCTGCCAGCCCCTCTCAGGGTAAACACTCTGACAGTGAAAGGAAAGAGGCGTTCAGAGTAGGAAAAAAGATGAAGCCACTAAAATGCAAATTTTATTCACAGTTGGCATGTTTATAAATATATATATTACATTCTTACAATCTACAGTACATTCTAAATATAGAGGGATTCAATCTAAGTGTTTGTGGGAGGGCGGGTGTGTATTAAACTGAGCAACCTAGATTCAAGGATGGAAGACTTAACAAAAAGGGGGCAAGGACTTACTCCAGAAAATAAAGGAAAACTTCAAATATTTGTATATATAAAATCCATTACCTGGATTTTAGTTAGTGCTTTGGCACTTTGCCACTGGCCATTGGAGACTGCTGCTGGACCTCACAAGAAATGGTTTGAGGGCTGGAGGGCACGTCGGGTTGGAAGGGTGATCACTGAAATCCTACCGTATGTACATCCTTATCAGAAGAAAACAAAAGATAATCATCACCCCTGGGAGAAACAAATGTTATCTGCTGAGCTTGGCTGTGCAGGGTTCAATGCTGGATGTGCAGCTCTCCCCTGGGACCTCTGAGTGCCCTCTAAATGTGCTGGGCAGGGGGCAGGAGAGGGGAGAGCACAAGGAACTGAACACCCCCACCTCCCCCAGGGGAGGGGATGGACAAAGAGGCAGCTGCTGGTGGTGTCCAGTTCAGCACAAGTGGCACTGGGCCCAGGGACAGTGGCCAGCTTTGGGAAATGACAGCGTGGACAGCCAGGACAGCGTGGTACCAGCAGGAGCAGCCCTGGAGCAGGGCAGGGTAGGGAAGGAACCACAGCTTCCAAGGCTGGCTGATCCTGGTGAGTGCCCTCAGGATACCAGGTGGGGATCCAGGGAAATGGCTGGGAATACAAATTCGAAACGGGACAATCAAATAAAGTGGGCTTTAAAAAATAGCTCATTCTCTCAAACTTTCCAAAACAGACCTTCCTTAATATGAGTGATATTCTGAGTATAGATTATATCCTCTCCTATTTTACAAATTAAGAAATACCGAAAATTGGCTGGCAAAGTTTATTACCTTGGCATCTACTTAAAAAGAGTTTCAGTTTGAACTGTATATGTGTATCCATTGTCAGTGCTTGGGAGGCAAACATGCTGGTTTGTAAACAGCCCAGTTATCCTTTATCCCCTCCAGATTCTTTGGAAACTCCTGACTCCTCAGCTCTGGGAGCTGCTTTGTTCACACTGTTGGTTTTTGTCAGCTTTAAATTAATGTTCCTGGATGGATATTCTCTGCACGTGGCTCGAACGACATGCTCTTTTCATGGATCTATTTATTCTGAGACCAATCTTTTGCTTTTACCCAAAGCTTGCAATATTGAACAGTAGAGCTGTGTGAGCTTTGTAATATCCAAACTGCACTGGAGTTTGTTATATTTATTGATTTCCTGGGAAAGCTCAGAGAATGAGACCGTATTATTTTTCTAAGTTTTTTTTTCATGTTACCGTGTATCAAAAAACCACACACATCTCTCACTTCCATCTCTGAGCACAAAGACTTGAATTCTAAGAGCTGTCCAGGATCTCTGCTCTCCCAGCTGCTTTTGGGTGGCTTCTTGGGGCTCCACTGAGTTATTATCCACCAGCTGATCCTTGTTAGAATACAACATCTTGCCCCACTACCCAAAATTAAAGGCAGAAGGTGAGTGAAAAACAAACAAACGAACAAACCAAACAAAAGAAGTCTTTTGTGTCTCATTACGCATTTTCGTGTAATCTCTCCATATAGTTTTTAAGTTCTTTGCACTCCCCCAGGTCCATATCCTGGCAGACCCATTTAATGTCATCCTCATTACTCATCAAGATTGAGTTGACAGCTGGACACCCATCATCAGAGGAGATGGTGGTGAAGGTGGTGAATTTCACCCGTTTCCTCTTAGAGGTAGGAGAAGCGGTTGGTTCACTTTTCTGTTCTTTCCCTTCAGTGAATGTGGACTCGGGAGACCTGAAAGATTGTCCATCGATATTTTTGGTGGCACTTGTGCTGAGGAGGTATTTGCTCTCCTCATAGTCCACTCCTCCGTCGATGGCTGTGATACGTTCATCCTGCTGGGATGAGAAGTTTATGTGGTTCTCCAGGAGCTCTGTCCTGTTGCTCAGCCCAACCCAGTCATGGGAGTGGCTCATGCCCTCCTGCTCCTCGAAGGGAACTTGCTTGTTTCTGTACTTCAAAGCGAAGGTGACGCAGTTGATGAGGAACACGAGGATGGCCAGGCAGAAGACCCCCAGCAGGGCGTACATCCCGATCTCCAGGTCGCTGAGGCCCCGGGGTGTCTGCACCAGGTCGTTCTCCTCCCCGTCCCCGCCGTCCCTCGGCAGATCCACCTGCGCGGGGAAGCTCGTGAAGTCTACGGGCAGGTTCTGGCCGTCGTCGTCCAGGAGGCTCTCCCTGTCTTCTTTCCTGCTCAGAACAGACCTGTGGGTGGTGGTGCCCCTGCCCTGCTCGTGGCCCATGGAGGAGCTGTAGTACTGCCCGTCCCCTCTCTCCTGCCACGTGTTCTTCTGGCGCCGGTCGCTGGCGTGGTTTTCCAGGTGGACACCAGCACCCCTGTGCTTGCTGTCGCTCACGTTCGGGTTGGCATCACTCTGCCCAAACTTCACTTTGATGCTGCCACTCCCGACGGCCAGGATGCTCTTCCTTTTGGACTTCTGGCACGATTCACTGATCACCATCTCCACCTTCACCAGGGTCCCCTGGCCCTCGGTCTCGGCGGCAATCACAGGCCACTTGAACTTGGGGTCATGGTGGATGGACACCACCTTCTCATCCAGCGAGGTGGCTGACAGGGAGAAGTCTTTGGAGTCATAAATATCCAGGGGCATGACAGATCCATCACTGAACTGGATCCAGCAGCTGATGGCTGCTTCCTGTAATACATAAAACAGATATCCAACACTCAGAATGATCACTGAGGGAAATGTGCTCCGTTCTGGTCTATCCCCTCCTCCTCACAGGATCCACATACCATTCGTAATCAGAAAAGAAATAAATAGGGAGAGCAGTGAAATTAATAACTTGCCAAGATGTGAAGAGAAATGCTAGTCTAAAACACTCGTTGATAATAAGATTTGTTTCCACAAAGGTGCTTAAAGGAGCTGTATCCCCTGGGCTCTGCAGAATCCACTTCAGCACCATAATAAATTGCATGTCAGGAAGCATTACCAGTGACTGAGATCATTTACTGTTGTATATTTAAATGAAAAAACCCCAACATTATTTCTAAACTGCTTTAAATACAAAGTCTCCTCTTATTACACAAAACACATGTTAACAGACAGCTAATACAGCAAACAGGCCCATACATGGCTCCATACCTTCACTCCTCCATTTCTGTCTCTCAAATTAAATTAGCAGATTGTGTGAGCAGAGGAAACCAATCAGCTGCTTCTTTAGGAAATGGCCAGGGTAATTTTTACGCTTGTTAGCAATTAAAAGCAAGACAATAATAAAGTTTAATCTTGTGTCACAGCAGTGCAGATTGTGTACTCCAGTGTGTGTGGAGGCTTTCTCTGAATGCAAATGAATCCGACCTGGGTACTAATTCTGTAACAAATGTGCCTAATGGTGCATTATTCCTGGGGTCCTTGACTTCTGGCTTCTAACTTGAAACATTTTTAAGTATTTTTGAATTTCAGAAAATATGTGCTCACCCATTTCTGAAAATCAGGCCCTGTGAGGACTCTCAAATGGCTACTGAAAATTGTTGTGCTATCTGAAAAAAATCTTTGTATTCATACATTAATCATTTACAGACAAAATTCAGGTTGCTCTCCTGGAATCTGAGTCCTGCTTCTGGTGGTCTGACTTGCCCTGGTTTCGTTGGGATATCTGCACCTTAGTAGACACTGGAGAATCCCCACCAGACAGACTCCTGGCTCCATCAGTGGATTCTCTGCTGTCTGAAATGAGCTTTTGTCTGGTCAGAGCTGGGATCCCCTTGCTCTGAGAGTCTGACAGACAGACAGACAGACACCCAGCCAACAAATTAACTTGTGAAGACCGTGAATGTAAAAGTCCTGTTTCTTTAAATAAGCAGTTTGTCATACAGACAGTGTTTACATTCTAACCCCACATATGTACAGAGAACAAATACATATGATTATCCTTTAAATTGTTCCTAGCACAAAGTCATTCACCTGTTCAGAGCATGGAGAATGAGCTTCCAGTCTTTTGGGATTGTATCCTGCATAATCTACTGGCCTGATTCCGAAATCCTCAGAGCCACAAAGCTCCCCCTGCTTCAATGGGAGATTTGCTTCTGTCTCTATTTCAGGGCAGAGCCCTAAGACTTCGCTGACACTGTCATAAATCCCAGCTTTGTGTTTATTAATCTTTGGATGTTTCTTGAAGGCTGCATAGAATTTGTGTCATCAGCTCTCATCCTCCCACTGTGTTGCTTAAACCTGCATAATCATAGAGTAATTTTGCATTGCTTTGCATATAGGGACTGTGCTCTGAAAACCATGTCCTGAGCAACAGAGGGACCCAGCTGCCTTCAAACCAGAGTCAGCCCTTGCAGAGAGCAGGGCACACAATTTCCTCTCTGGTTAATGTGGATCCAGTGCTGCCCTGAGGGCACCCCTGCACCCAGGGAAGGACCTGCCCAGAGCCCATTTCTGGGAGCTGAAATGGCAGAGCTGGGCAGTGCAGTGGGACTGGCTGGCTGATCCTGGGCTGGACTCAGGGCACTCAGTCCAACCCCCCATGTCAGCACTGCATGAGCTCACTGGCCTTCCCTCAGCCTGCCTGGCATCGATTTCTGGACTCCTGGAACACTATGGGAGCCTGATTTTTATCACCCCATAAAGACAGCAGCTCTGCATTATTTCTCATCCTGCATCCCAAGGGTAAGACCCCATGATGAATGAAAGCACCTCAACAGTTGGCCAGACTTCAAATGTGCATGCCACGATCATTTACCTTTAAAGCTCAGAGCATGCTTACGTGTTAAGAGCCCAGTGCATCCTTGATGAAAGCCCCAGACTGATGGATTTGGGTTGGGAAAAAAGTTTACATTTCAAATGTATACAGAAGCACAAGGACAAATACCAAGCAGGGACTGATGAGGACATGGCAGAGTCCAAAAGCCCTTGGTAACTGTTGGTTCCCTAATAAAGGAACTAAGAGTAATAAGGGGAAAAAAATGGTTTATGAAATCATGAATCAGGAAATGAGTCAGTGATGCTGATTCACATTCTAGTAATGAATCAGAATGAAAGGGATGTTCCCTGACTTCTTAAAGTGCTCACAGGAAGGAACTAAAGGAAGAAGAGTTTGGCACAACACAAGACACTTTCTCATGTGAAGGTGGAATTAAAGGGTTGATTTGGATACCTGTGGTGGGAGGCTGAATGTGGCAGGATGTCCTGGGATCTGGTAGGTGCTGGATGGGACAGAAAAGGGGTGTGAGAGTGTGTGTGAGTGTGTGTGTGTGCAAGGGGACTGCTGGTGCTCAGTTCTGACACATCACTGAGGTGCCTGTGTTATTTATGGGATCAGCCACGACAGGAGGGGTGTTTGGTGCCTGGGGCTGTTTAAACACAGTGCCCTTTTTGTGAGATCTTTGTTTTTCTGTTTCGGGCCCTTGGTGGCCTCCAGGAAAAGCCCCACAAGCAGAAGTTTCACTAGCACACTCTTAGTAAAAACCTGCTCGATTGCAGCAGCTGGAAATGTCAGAGGATGCAGTGACTCAGAGCAGGGTCCCTGCACAGCCCAGCTGGGCACCAGTACCTGCTTTGGGGACTGGAGCAGCTCCTGGGCCACAGCTGTAGCAAAGATGGCCCTGTTGCTTCCCGGGCTGAGCTGCAGAGAGAGGGACAGTCCCGTCACCAGCTGCACTCCCAGGTCGGTTATTGTCACCTTCTCGTCCAGGACTGTCACTGTCTTCTCAGCCAGGATGGCATCTGAAAGGGGGGACAGTATCTGAGAAGAAAAACCAAAGTTAGCACCAGCCATTTTGTACAGCACCACGTGAAATAACAAAATAAAAACCAAATAATATAAATTATTATTTAAATAACCAATAACCAAATCCAGCCATTTTGTACAGCACCACGTGAAATAACCACACAGAACTGCTCTAACACAGATAAGGGATGTTCATGGTAATGGGAAGAATTTCAGCAGCAGGCACTATTAAAATATGATTAAAAAGGGCCACTCCCATTCTGTAACTCTTCTGCAATAACAGGGGCCTGATAACACCTTGTACCTCTGCAGCTGTAATCAGCTGTGCCACTCACCTCTGCAACGTGCCAACCACATCTGCCTCAGATGCAGTGACGAGCTGTAAATGCAATCTTCATGTGAAATTCAAGTATTTTATTAATCCTCATGTTCTGAGGTAGCACAAATACAATGCAGTCTGTAGATTTATATAAAATCCATTGAATAAATGGATTATTATTATTATTTATATAATAAATGGTATTTATTTCTTTCCTATGGAAAGAAAGGGTAATGTATTGCTACAGTAACCTCTCATGGTATTGAATACAAAATTGACAGAGAAAATTTGTTTTGGTTAAGAAAATACACACAGAGGTCAGTGCAGTGATACATGACATCCAAAGATGCTCATTAGCAAGTGAGTTGAATTTAATGATCCATACAGGGTACAGAGCATTTCTGAAGCAGCTTAGGAGAGGTATTCTTTAAATACAACTTACTCTCAGCTTTTTACCCTTGGATTTTTCTTTCCCCAGTTTTATGTGCATTGGCTGGAGCACTGTAAGTTCCAGAGCTTTAGAGAGGCATTCAGAAAATCTTTACACATTTTGCAGAAAGTCAGAAATCTCGAATCCCATTTCTCCAGCCTTGACAACCTCGTTACCGACAGGTGTGCTGGTTGTTTTCTGCTTTGCCAGTTTGGGATGACAAGCATGTTTAGAGAGAGATGTTTTTTCCCTGTTCTTAGTGTTTGTTAACATGTTTTCTACTTCAGTATCACTGAAACAATCTCTCTCTCCCCACCTCCTTTTCCTTTTCTTTTAATTCATATTTGGATTCATGTTCCAGTCTCACTTCCTTAACCAGCTCTGGTTAATTTTCACTTTGCCCTTTGCTCTGTCAGTGTAGGCTGGGAGAACACTGAGCTGTTCCACCAGCTGCATGCTTTGTGATAACCCTTATCCTGGCTCCAGGTTCCAAAACAGCCTTAGACAAAAACAACCAGAAAAAGCCTCCCAACATACAGGTTGGATTAAATTAAATAAAACCACGATCTCCTATACTTTGGGGCACAAGATAAGGAGAGAAAACCATCTCTCCTACGTCTTCCAGCTCTCGCTGCAATTCTGTTCCACTCAAAAACCCATGGCTCCAGGGTCTGTGGTTAATGCTGGATCACCCCACGCCCAGGGAGGCGAGTTAAGGGAGGGACAGGACAGGTCAGTGATTTCCCTACCTGGATTGTGGTCATTCCAAGCTCCAGCCCAACCAGCACCTGCCCGTCCTGCAGCCTGGCGATCCTCGGCTCCTCCACCTGCATGAAGTCCCTGACCAGGTCGGTGATGTCCAGCTGCCAGTCGGGGCCCAGCAGGAAGCTCAGCTGGGCGCCGGGCTCCGGGGCCTCGGCCACGAACTGCGTGAGCACCCTCACCATGGCGTGCTGGTACTGCAGGGCGCAGCCCCTGCCCCGGCGCTCGTCCTCGTCCTCGTCCTCGCTGTCCCTGGCCGGCCTGCTGGGACAACCAGGGACAGTTACACCGTGCTGGGAGAGCCTGCAGCACGAGAGCTACGGCTGACCGAAGTCTGCAGCCTGGCTGTGGCACCAAGCTGCTTCCTTCAGGCTCTCCCTCTTGCTGCTTCCCTTGTTCGGAACTCCAGAACAGCACCTGAGATCACCAGCTGGCCTCCCAGCTTTGCTACCACACTGCCCTCCCCAAATGTCTTCCATTATTTTCCATGGCAAGTCCTTGCTTTCAGGACCTTCGCACTTCTTTTCTTTCTGGATCTTCCCATAAACGGCTTTGTGTTGCCATGGAAATCTCCTCTGCACCTACACACACATCCCTCTCTGTACAGCACGATTTGAAATCACATCTCCACCAAAATGTCTTTGCTCTGATACCAACACAAACCTGCAACAAATGGCTTCATCTGCAGGTGGGAATATCACATATCTACTTTATCAATTTGCTCTTCTTGCTCTTAGTAACTCTGACAACAGATGCAGACAGCTCTGACCTGCTTCATCCATCCTCTGTCCTGTGGGCACTGGCAGTGTCTGAAAGCTCTGTCCTGACTCTGGGACTCTGATCAGTGCCACGGGACCCTACAGGGATCTGAAACAGGAGTGTGCTAACTGTGACCACTGACAATGGATCCATGAGCTGCCAGGACCTGTGAGCAGCCTGGAGACCCACCAGCCTTGCCAGAGCTGGTCCTTGCTGGTGTCTCCTTGCGGCCTCGTGGCTGATCCTCCTAACTTGACCAACTGGCTCTCCCCATCTCAGTCTCTAGAGCTACAAAAGGAAATTGATTTCCAATACAGGTTCGTGCAACCTGCAGGTTCCATTTCCCTTACAAGTCCAGTGCAGGAGCCTATTGAATAAATGTCTGGTGACCTTCAAATTTGCAGCAGAATTGCATTAAGGCCAAATGAGCATGTTCAGATCCACTGGCCCTGACAGGTCCCTGGCAAGTGCACAGCCCAGAATGAACATCCCTAATGAAACCTACCTCTTATTAGAGATGATGGGGACTCTCCACCCCTTGATCTGATTTAGTTCTGTGTCAGAGACCTCTATCTGCAGCGGGAGACGAGGAATCCAGACTGTCATTTCTAAAGGGGCACTCAGATGCTGGTAAGTAAAATTAACTATGACATTCACTTTGCCTTTCATTTCCTTCCCATTGACAAAGACATAGTCACATCTGTCAGAAACCTGGAAATAAAAAGGAGAAGGAAAAAAAAAAATTAGTGAGTCCCTTCACCAATTATAAAGTTCACCACACGCTGCGTAAGTGACTGGGAGGAAGAGAAAGGATCTAGGTTTGAACCAGCTCCAGGTTCAGCAGACAACTAGGAAGAACAAGAAAGGTGCCTGGTGTGCCCTTCACAGCCTGTATAATTCAGCATTGTTTTAACAGGCTGGCTTTTCCTGCTATAAACAGTTCTAGTCTAATCTAAGATAAGAGAACAGCTTTTTTTGTCCTTAATTCCCACTCCAACAGTAGGACAGATGTGGTATAACGGCAGGGAGAGAAGATTCCTCTCCTCTCCTCTCCCCCAAGCCTTGTCAGACCCCAGTCCTCCTGCTCTCCTGTGTGCAGCCCAAGGAGCCCAACTCACCTGGGACAGGAACTGCCTGCAGAAAGAGCTGAGAAGGGACTGACCCCTCTAATCAACCCCGGAGTGGGACAGAGTTCTTCACGAGTCCTGTCACAGGGAATGGGGTGGTCACAACCAAAATGAATCCCAGGCAGAGCTCAGTGATGCCCAGGGCTGTCCACTGGGCCCAGCCAGCTTCCTCCCTGCTGCCAGCCTGGCACAGGCCGTACCCAGCACTGGAACAGAGCTCCAGCCAGCCCTCATGTCACTTTATTTATCACCTGCAGCTCTGGACATCAATATTGCAGAGAGTTAGTAAATCTCACTCGAGCAATTTAGCAGTTACTGCGAGGATCTAGGTGAGCTGACAGGACCTGTTCATTACAGTTAGTTAAAATATGTGAGTAAATGTACACGTCAAATAATTTATTAACTACCACTTCACCGTGCTGATGATCTGAAGGAATGATCTATTAGAACCCTGAACTCTTTTCACAATCCATTACCAGCCAGCCCTTCTATTCCATTCCATCAATGTGTTTAATATTTCTCACTCTGGAATGTATAGTCTCATCCTCATCTGAATTTAATGCCATTTTCTACTTTTCTGTTTAAATGCTGAACGAATTTAAATCATATTGAAATATCACCAGCTTTTGTAGGACAATTTGCATTCCTAATATTATTATCTTTAAACAACAACAACCCCCTCCCAGCCAGATCCACAGCAAATGCATTTCCATCCTGCCTTGTGTGAGCCTAGGTAACACACCAAGAAAAGGTTATCATGGCTTTTGCAACGTCTCCTTTCCAAGCAATGCCTGTTTTAAGGTCAAACTCCTGTAGCTGCTGTTGGTTTCAGCAGGAAAGCAAGGAGTTTGTTTACAGGCAGATTTATGGGGTTTGGGATTGTCTCATGTAAGCCTCTTTTACACCAGCTCCTGCCAGCTCCTGCCAGGACCCAATCTCAGCGTGTTGCACAGGAGGAAAACCCAGCTGCTGTCAAAAACCCCTCCAAACACTCAGGGAGGAGCTCAGAGCAGGCAGCTGGGCACAGACACGTCCCAGCCCCGCCGTGGCTTGGGCACTGGTGTTACGGTGATGCTGATCCCCACGATGCTGATCCCAACCGGCCCGAGCTGAGGAAGATGAGACTTGGCCAAACTGCAGAGCAGCTCGATGTGAGCCCGCAGGAACGGCTGGAGGGGAGGCTGGAAGCACAAGCACATCCCCTTGGGGGAGCAGCGTGTCTGGGCAGCAGCACCAGAGCTCACAGCCCTGCTTCCTCACGCTGCTGTGAGAGGCAGATTTGCAGGGCAGGAACTGCACCATGCTCCCCCCTGCAATGTCTGATAGCCTGTCCGACAGGCACGAGCTGAGAAGACCTTCAGGCAGTGCCTGGCACATCTGCTCCTTCTCCCACCTTGCTTCTCCAAGTGGAAATCGTCTGCTGCTTGCTGGCACTGTGCTTATCCCTGTTGTCTTTCTGTATTTTAAGTGCTGTTCTCACACCAGACAAGCCTCCAATGTGCTAATGAGCTCTGTCTGCTGCTTCCTGCCTTCCCCCCTTCCCCTGAGACACCAGGGGGAAGAGGAACTGGGCAGAGCCTGATTTCCACCGGTGAGGCATCAGATAAAGCTGGAGACAGGGGCTGATGGCCCTGGGGTCCTGCACTCGCCCCTGTGCTCTGCAGGCTGGACCAGGGGCACAAGGGAACGCTCTGAACACCAGGATTTTCCTGGATAGCACCCGAGTTAACAGCTTGGTGTGACCTCCTCGCCACCTCTGCTTCCAGCTACCAACACCTCACATCGGTCAGTCTTAGCTAATTAACACATCAGGCAATTAAACGTGACAGACGCAGGACTGAAGTCTTAAGGCACTAAAGGACTGAAACACTTCCCAGTGGCTGAGGGCAGCAGGCAAACTTTTGTGCCCTGCAGCACAGAAATCAGAGCTGAGCTTCCAAACCACCGTGTGGAGCTGCTGGGCCCTGCATGTCCTTTTTGTGTCCCCATCATGTCCCCAGCATGTCCCTTTTGTGTCCCCTGCCTGTCCCCAAGTATCCCCAGCATGTCCCTTTTGTGTCCCCTGCCTGTCCCCAAGTATCCCCAGCATGTCCCTTTTGTGTCCCCTGCCTGTCCCCAAGTATCCCCAGCATGTCCCTTTTGTGTCCCCTGCCTGTCCCCAAGTATCCCCAGCATGTCCCTTTTGTGTCCCCTGCATGTCCCCTGCCTGTCCCCTGCTCTGCACTTGACCATGGCTGCTGGCAGGGCACCTGCCAAACCTCCTCCTGCCCGGGTAAGGCTCTGCTGCCTGAACAGTGACTTTTGGGGCACACACACAGAGCACAGGTGGGATTTGGCTGCTGTTTTTATTGTCTGTGAGCATGCAAAGAGCAGCTCAGCACACAGGGGCTGGAACTCAACACAGACTCTCCCAGGCCACAGAGACAACTGCTGAGTTATGCTAGTTAGAGATGGGAATCAGACTCTCAGATTTTAAATCCATTAATGCTCAAGCAATAACAAGAGAAAGAAAATTTGGCAGGCGAACAGACCTCGATTCCAACTTTATCAGGGTTTACTGCACAAAGAGAGTTAAAAAAAGAATCCATCCCTAAAAGACTACTATATGAATGATTAAACAAATACCATGACCTTGTGCCTTCGAGATTATGATTTATAAAACAAACTGATGGTCAGGAAAAAAATGCCTGTGCTTGGGATACCCGCCTGTGCCCGTTTCCCTGGCTGGGAGTGAAGTCGGCAACGACTATGAGCTCATTCGGTTCCCAGCCAGCCCTTCACCGTTTGGATGAATAAGCATCACTGTTCTGCTGCAGTTTGCATGCAGTCCTAACAGAGCAACATCAAAACACGGGGCAAAGTACAGTACATTTTCATAAATCAGGCCAGCACATTCAGAAACAGGTCATCAATAGACAGGCAGATCAGCCATGCCCGTGCTCCCGCAGACACATCCGAACCATTCATCTTCCAGCACAGAGAAGGCCTGGAAAGATGGAGGGGGAGAAGGAAAACCGAGCTTCTCTGTCTCTTTTGAGATCGTGTTTTCTGAGCTGTTTATTGGGAAGGAGGGAGTATCTCGTGCAGTGAGTTTGCTGGGCCTCAGCTGAGCCTCTGCAGGACAAACATGCCCAGGAAAAGGGGCTGTCCCAGGCAGTGGCAGCTGGCATTCTGGGACTGTCCCCACAGCTGGCACTATGGGGCTGTCCCCACAGCTGGCACTATGGGGCTGTCCCCACAGCTGGCACTCTGAGGACTGTCCCCACAGCTGGCACTCTGGGGCTGTCCCCACAGCTGGCACTATGGGGCTGTCCCCACAGCTGGCACTCTGGGGGCCCTGGGGTCTCTCCCCCAGCTTCTCCAGGTGATGCTGATGGGAACAGCCCAGGGAAGCTTCGGCTGCCACGGCCCCTTCTGAGGCTGCATTTCCCCTTTCCAGCCTGTGATGGATTCCAGCTCCTCAGCCTGGCAAGCAGCTCCTTTCCTTTAGCATGAATTCACACAAATGGGCGTGGTGTGCCCCCAGCCCCTGCCCTGCATGCCAGCCTCACCGTGCCTGTGCTGCCAGAGCATCCAACCAGGGCACAAACGCACCAGTGCAGCCCTGCACACGCCCTGGGTGCCCTGGCAGTGCCCTGCACACGCCCTGGGTGCCAGGGGTGCCCTGCACACGCCCTGGGTGCCAGGGGTGCCCCAGCAGTGCCCTGCACA
>VZTH01005957.1:75172-99265 GCA_013397815.1 Aleadryas rufinucha
CTGGGTGCCAGGGGTGCCCTGCACACGCCCTGGGTGCCCTGCAGTGCCCTGCACACAGCTGGGGGCCAGGGGTGCCCTGCACACACCCTGGGTGCCAGGGGTGCCCTGCACACGCCCTGGGTGTCCCGGCAGTGCCCTGCACACACCCTGGGTGCCAGGGGTGCCCTGCACACGCCCTGGGTGCCAGGGGTGCCCCGGCAGTGCGGGGCTGCAGCAGCCTGGGCACACAGCAGAGATCCCAAAGAGCCATCAAACACTTCCTGAAATGCAACAGGAGCTAGGAAAGGGGCTGGAGCAGGGGGGTGATGTGTGGGGAAAGCCAATCTGGTTGCTTTCCAATATCCAGGGACTCCCTCCCATCTCTCATCTCCCCCTCCTCCTGCCTTTTGAGTTTTGGTATCTCAGGGAGGGCAACTCCAGTTTTCAGTAAAGGTGACAAGGGCTCAAGAGAGAAAGAGTAGATTTTCTCTTACTGCTGATGTACTGCTGGAACACATCTCTGTGTTGTGGCCACCGTAATTCAAGGACATTATAATGCCATTAAACCCTTCTGGTGCTGTGCTCCCTTGCTAAAGCTTTTCTAGGCTTTGTGTCACTGGAGCTTTTCACACAACTACACCGAGCTGACTTCCATTAATTAAGGGAGGCTGTACTTAGCGTTCACAAGATGCTCCAGAAATTCTCTCAGTACAGGGGGCTTTTATCTCTTGAGGGACCGAGGTTTGAATGGCTTTTTCGGGCATGAACTTGGTAGGTTATAAAAGTGCTCTGGGTTTCTTTTGGCTCCTGCAGGTCCCCCTCTTTTTCTGCCATCAGTGAACAGCTAAGACAGCTTCCTCCGAGTCACACACGCGCAGGCAACCGCTGAGTGCCGGGCAGCGAGGGCAGAGGTCTGTCCCACGCTGCCAGCACAGCACACAGGCAGGAATCACACGTGCACCGAGCCCACACCAAACACGCAGCTGCTGGCAAGCTGGACGTGGAGTTCAATCGTCAGTGCTACAAAATGCCAGAGAGGAACATTTCAGACGTGCTCAGCACTGCACTGAATTCACACCCCAGCCCTACTGTCAGCAGAGGGAAGAGAGGGAGGTCACTGCTGCTTCCTCCTCAGATCCTCGCTGTAGATCTGCAGTGCCCGGCCCCATGTGCAGCTCTGTACTCTGGGTACCCCAGACTGAGCCCAAAGCTCAGCTGGCAGCCCTGCAGCTGTGCACAGGATGCTGCTGGGCCACTCCAGCACACAGCTCCTTCCTGGCAAACAAACACGGGGAGGGGCATTGCTGCTCCAAGGCACTTCTGGTTTACATTTCCTTTAAAAGCCTGTTTGTACTGTTTGAAAAGGGATCATCCCTAAAACTCCCCACCTTCTGTACACTCCTGGGGTGGGATCACAAAGCAGAGAAATCCGTTTTTATTCATTTCCCTTCTTCTCTTTCACTGTTTGCTACATTATCTGTGGAAGAAAACACTGAACTCTTGGAAGCAGGACTTCAGCCAGCCCGGGGAGAACGTGGGAAGAAGCAATAAGGCCCCTCACAAATCCCACATGGTCCCTGTCACACCGACCTCCTGCATCCCGTTCTCCAGTGAACACTGTTCCCATCCCTTTCCTAAAAGGATTTCACTGCTTTTCCCACTGCCCTTGTGTGGAGGCTGACTGTGGGAGATCTGAATTTGTGGCTGACCATTCCTCTGGCCCCACAAAGCCTGTGTCAGCTTTGGGCTGAAGAGAATCCAAAGATCCAGCGGGAGGGAGGGAAGGGGGATGTACATCCTCATTCCCAGAAGAGGTACCCAGCATTTCACTGTTAGCTCTCAGGAATAACTGTAACAGTCTTTCCCCACCTCATTATCATTATTAAATTCCCATGGGATGACAGTAAAGCCCTCAAAGGAAACTGCTTTTCTGCTGCAGTAATTCTGTTGGAACTCTTACGAAGTCCCAGCTAATAAGTCTTTGAAAATAAGATGCATCTTGAGCAGTTTAGGTCTGCACATTTCAAGGGTGGCCAGTCAGGAAGTCAAGCCTCTGATATTTTCACATAAAAATCTGTATTTGGGAATCACTCTGTGGCTCTGTCCCCCATCCGTGCTCCTGTAAATGATCCTTCCCCCACACCAGTGCTCTCTGTGTGTAATATCCACTTCAAACACAGCCCTGCCACCTTGGCAAGCTCATGGGATCTCCTCTGATTTAGCACTGCACACATTTTCCTTGGTCTACCAGCATAAGTGGGGATATTTAGTAACCTAAGTTATGATAATGAGCCCTGCCTAAATCACTGCTGTCAGAAGAAGAATGGGGGAGTCTCTTCTAACCATTAAAAATGAATGAGGAGGGAAATAAATAAGCAAAAGCAGCTCATTTGAGCCATAAAAGACTTCAGAACACAAGCTGTGTACCAAGGTACAAAGGGATGAGGCCATTATTAGCTCTATCAGTCACCTGTAAATGGCTCGGGGGAGGCGGAGTCACCTTTAATCACCCGAGCTCAACCCGAGGTGCTGAGCGAGATCGCTCTGAGGCGGCAGAACGCAGCCGGAGTGATGCAGGGCACACAGAAATGACTCTGGTGAGGCTGCAGCGCGGGCTGGCTCAGCCCTGAGCCCGCTGCAGGTCTCGAGAAGGGCCCTGACCTAGTCCGGGGCTCCTCAGGAGTGTGAGGATAAGGAATCGCTGTCCCCAAATCCGATGGCAGCGGCAGATCGGTAAAACCACCCCGGATGCTGCTGGAATTAGGGACAACCGCAGAACAGCTGCTCTGGAGGGATAATTACAGCACCTCCTGTGCTGCACAGGAAAGGCTTTCATTTCCTTCCCCAGAAAGAAAGAGTAAATGCGAATGGCACCGCACCAAGTTTAGGGATGCTCTTCCTGCTCCTCAGGGACTCTGCAGGTTCAGCAGGGCAAACATCCCGGGCTGGGCTGGGCTGGGCTGGGCTGGGCTGCTCCACTGAGCCAAAGATGACCTGGCCTGAGCCCTGGATTCCACACAGATTTTAAACCTAGCATCACCTGGACCAAAGCTTTCCCCATTTGGAAGGATTTACACTAAATAAGGTCTTCTTAATTTTAAATATTTTGAGTTTTAACTGTGAGTGTTGAATTATCTGCCAAAATCTGAAAATACCATTTCAAAGGTGATAAATGATAGAACAAGGGGGAATGGTTTTAAACTGAAAGAGGGCATGATTAAATTAGATATTAGGGAGAAATTCTTTATTGTGAGGGTGGGGAGCCCTGGAACAGGGTGCCCAGAGCAGCTGTGGCTGCCCCTGGATCCCTGGCAGTGCCCAAGGCCAGGCTGGACAGGGTTTGGAGCACCCTGGGACAGTGGAATGGGGTTGAACCTTGATGATGTCCCTCCCAGCCCAACCCATTCTCTGATCCTATGAAATGATGAGCCGTGTCCTCAAGACTTCACAGCTCCTCATCCCTTCCAGCTGCTTCTCTGCTCTGTGCAGAAGGACCTTGCCTTTTTCAGAGGTGTCAAGTGACACATCCAAACTCTGCAGGTTCACAAAAACTAGAGTTTTTGAGTTTTCAGAGTTTTCTGAATTTGGCAAATCCACACCTTCAAAGTGTCACCACCTTTCTGCAGTGGTTCTCCTACTGCAGCATGACACCAAACAATTCTGCATCCACAGCTGTACCTGTACCTGCTTTTTCTACCCAGAGACAAACACCTCCCTTCGTTTTTAAGGGTCTTGTTTCCTGCTGGGCTTTCCACAGTGTCCCGATGGAAGCCCACCTAGTGCTGCTAAGGACAGATATTAGCAGAGACTGTGCACACGAAAAATGTGTTTTACTGCACTAATCCACCTGAAGCATCTCACGGAGCATATTGATTAAGAGAGCTCTGATAGCAATTAATTTCTAAGAAATATTTCAGTTTGTTCTGCAGCTTTGTGGCAAACATCAATACGTTATCCTCAGCCGAATCTACCCGAGTGAAATACGCAATGGGGCATTTTAAAAGGCCTTACAATTCTGGGCAAACATCCAGCTGTAGCTGCAAGTTTAACAGCTCCTCTGTGATCCGACACAACGTCCGCAGTGTGTCGGTGTTACCGACTGAAAAATCCCCTCATTAACAGTCTCTCCTCAGGAATCACCTTTTGCTTTTTAAAACCAAGACCTGGCGGATGAAACTTCAGTGGGTTTTTCCTTTCCGTGTTTCCTTTGCCCCCGTTTCCAGTACTAAGAGCAGTCAATTTATCTCTGCAGCGGATTGGCACAGATTTTACACATTTTTTGGGGTTGCAGTGAGGGAAGAGCAGGTTCTGCCCAGCCCTTTGTGAGCACGTTATTAAGCCTCTGCACACTCTGTGCTCACCTGGGATTTATTCCTGTCCGTGGGCTGCCTTTAAAGAGCTTGTCCCCACTGACCACTGAGCTCAGGCCAGCCAGGGGCCACCTGACGTGTCCCTGGTGCTGAGTGTCCCCTCTGCCATGGCACTGCCAGTCGAGCTGCCTGCAGGATGAATGCTGCATTTCAGCAGGGCTTTCAAGACACCTACGTTTGCTTTCATTTTTGGGTCACGAAATTCAGTTTCATTTCAATTTCAAATGATTAAAATTATGTAAAAATACCGTAACATCAAGGAAAAAGTTATTTTAAAATGAAAAAATCAAAACATTTCATTTTGGAAATGTCAAAACAAGTTGTTTCCTTGACACAACAGGAACCTGGTGGCATCCTTTTCTTCTTTTATTTTCTGTCAGAAATGAAATTCCAAGGAAATTAGCATAATTTCACGAAGCTGCTTTACAGGACTACAAATTCTGACTGAATAAACTCTGCCAAATTGTCCTCAATAAGCCTTCATCAACTGGGGCCACAAATCAAAACAAAATCACCACGATGAAACGCTGTTCAATTAAAAGCCAATCACACAGAATCCGTGGTACCTCTGGCACAATGAACAGCGCTGCTCCCTCGTGCAGGAAGGGAAGTAAAGGCACAGAACAACGTTTCCCAAAGCCTGGCATTAACCCCCAGCTCCCTCACACATTTATTAGATGGCTGTGTGTAATTTATTGAGATCAATACTCCCAAGGATACTCAAGTGTTAACTCCAGGGGAGTTTGGTGGTTAAAGCTCCCCAAGAATCCAGCCTTTAATCTCCCTTTGATGTACTTGGAAAAATAAGGACCCTGTCCCCCTTGTTTTACAGGGATTTTGCAAAGCCCAATCTGTAAGAAACAAGGAAGAGCTCAGGTGCTGGAGTTAAAGCAACCTTCCTGTTGATTAAAATTTATGTGCAGTTCTCTGGGCCAGCCTTTCACCTCCTCACCTGCAGCAGCTGCTCCTGGCCACGCCGAGGGCAGGGACAGATCTGGGGTGCAGCTCTGGGGTGCAGCTCTGGGTAAAGCTCTGGGTAAAGCTCTGGGGTGCAGCTCTGGGTAAAGCTCTGGGGTGCACTCTGGGGTACAGCTCTGGGTGCAGCTCTGGGGTGCACTCTGGGGTGCACTCTGGGGTACAGCTCTGGGTACAGCTCTGGGTGCAGTTCTGGGGTGCACTCTGGGGTGCAGCTCTGGGGTACAGCTCTGGGGTGCACTCTGGGGTACAGCTCTGGGGTGCACTCTGGGGTGCACTCTGGGGTGCAGCTCTGGGGTACAGCTCGGGGTACAGCTCTGGGTACAGCTCTGGGTGCAGCTCTGGGTACAGCTCTGGGGTGCACTCTGGGGTACAGCTCTGGGGTGCAGCTCTGGGTACAGCTCTGTCCCTGCCAAGCAGGGCACGCACAGAGAATTCAAACGGCCTCATTTCACTGCTGCTGTTCCCCACTCCTCTGCAGCCACAGCCATCCCTCATTTGCCGTTGGCTGGGCTGAGATTCCTGCTTTCCAGCTGGAAAAGGAGGTGGTGACTTCCTGCCCACCTGCTGCTGGGGATGCTCAGCGAGAGGCGATGCTGCCAGCGCGGGACGAGCACAGCACCGAGACGGCTCCGTGTCCGTTCCTGTAAATCAGCAGGACGGGGATGGCAGCAGAGCCTCAGACGGGCAGGCACTGCCTCCTGAGCTGCCAGAAAGCTGCTGGACTCAGCCCACCCCGTGCTGTAGATTTTAGGAGCCACAATTGTTTGTAATCAATGTGACAACACCTTCTCGCTCCTGTTAATTAAGTTACATCTTCCTCTTTCTCTGTCGATCTGGAAACCACGAGCGCTCCGTGTCACTCACTGCAGCCAGCCAGGCAAGGCAGGGGAAGAATGATAAACACAGCCAGCACCCCAAGCTTTCCATCACTGCACTGAGAATGGCATTGCTGCCCTCCCTCCAGGAAAGCCTCAAGAGGAGCAGTGACAACAGAACAACTTTGCTCCGCACTCGTGAAAAGGAGGCTGCTCACTTGTCTCTGGGTAGTAAATACCTGATGGCCAAGGGAAGCAGAGCTGAGGAACAGTGTGACAAATCCAACAGACTAAACACTAAAACCAGGCTGCAAAGGGGACAGTCAGGCTTCCAGATCCATCAGATCCAGTCAGTGAGGCACCAGTGGGGAGAGGAAGGTAATTAAGACACACAGAGCCTGGAATAGCCAGCTCTGGGGGCTGTCACCCCGTGTGTCAGACCCTGCCCTCGGGAGCAGCCAGGAGCAGAATGCCTGCAATACCAGTCTGACCAAACACTACTGCCAGCACGTAGAACACAATTATGGTAACAGGCCTCTCTTTGTAAGGAACTCCCATCCCTCTCTTCATTTCCCTGAGCCTCACTTCCAGTCATTCCTCATCTATCCCGACCAGGTCGTTCCTGATGTATTGTGCAAGAGCAGAGGAGAGCTCTGCCTCACCACTGAATTCAAGTGCCTTTTACACAAATGCTGCTTTCCAGGGGGTGGGTGGGACCGAGTGAGGCCACCACGATGTGCTGAGCAGTGTGGATTGAAGCTCCTCTGCACATCCCCATGGACTGCAGCTCCTCCACGCACCCTGGCTTCATTTCCAGTGAAATTTATTTTTTCTCTGTCAGAAAAAATAAGATCCTCCTTTATGGAAAATTGCTTAAAACCAAATAAAATATAAAAATTCTTTTGCATCAACTGATGAGAAAAGACATTACCACCCTTATTGCAGTTTTAGGCACGACTGGTATGAAACTTGCTTTTGGTTTGGTCCAACAAACCAACAGCTGTCGGTTTTCTTCGTAAAGAAAAAGAAATAGAGGAACTACCTTAAAATGCTTTTTCTGTAAGGCTGTAAGAGAAATGTAAATTCTTTCAGACCATTCTGGACTTCTAAATTAGTTAGAAAAAAGCACTGGGCTGATATATTCTCTGCCTCCTCGGATTCACTCATCTTTCATCTCCATCACTGCATTGCAGACTAGCAGCATCGCTGTTTTTCTGACAACATTCTCATTTTTCCAGCTTCCAAGAAATCTCTAGACAGGGACTGTCAGTTCCAATTATGCAGCTCGTGCTGCAGCAACAGGTGGTTACCAAGGGCTCGGGAACGCCGCTCTCACCTTTAGCAAAGGGATGACAAAGCCTGGCCCCGGTCCCGGCACGGCCGCACACGAGGGCCCGCGGGAGCGGGGGAAGGCAGCAACATGGAACAGGAGGAGCTGCTGATGGGGGCTCCTCTGCCAAACCTCCCCAAACACACCTGCAAGGGGCACCTGGGCTGGCCGTGGGCACGGGCATCCTCGAGCCGAGAGGTCTGTGGGGATTTACAACGCTCAGAGCCAGCTGAGCACTGAAAGCGCGGCGTTCTGGAGGAGCGGAGCTGTGCCCACACAATTCAGCTCCACATCTCCCTCCAGACATGGCAGCACTGGGCAGAGCCACCAGCCTGGGCATCTCTGTGCCACAGGCCGTGGCAGGACACACACACACACCACGGGCAGCTCACGGCTCGGCCCTGCAGCGACAGACGGGATGGGATGCTCAAGGATCCTGCCTTTAGGAGAGCCAAATTCCATCCATCAAGGGTGACTTCCCTCTGACTCTGGTAAGTGTAGATCCTACCCCAAACAGCCACACTTCTTCCCTCAAACAGCAACAGTCCTGTGTTTTTCACTTCTGTCCAAACAGTAATGGGTTATACATCAATTTTAATTAGGGACACCACTGAGGACTGATGTGACCCAAGCCAAGCACGAGACCAGACCTCCACAGACTTAAAGGAGATGAGAGATTCACAAGAGAAGTGATTGAAAAGACCCTGCAGTGAGAGGAGAATGCCAGGATGAAAGGAGAGGAGTTTGATCTCCTCAGTGCACTCAGACTTCAGTGTCCCACAAGCCCAGATGTGCAGGCACCAACTTGAGCTGAGCCATTTCTCAGCTGGTACTGAACAGAACAAGGACCAAATGCTCCTGAAATCACTTGTGTAGCTGAGACACCGCCCCAGCAAGGGCACTGCATTTCAGTCACTTCAACACAGAGAAAAGGAGATGAAATATGGTTAGCAATGGAGACTTCAGAGCTACAAGGACAAAGAGATTTCCATCTTGGTAACAGGAGGACTTCAAAGAGTTTTAAGGATCCAGTCCTCTTTCTGCTAGACAGTTTGCCCAAGCACAGTCTAGTTCTACTCCTCTGGCAAGCGTTCAGATATCCAACATCACAACTTAGGGGGGGAAAAGGAAAAATCTGTTGCAATATACATATACTCATGCATGCACAACAGGCTCTGGAAAGTTGGCCAACACTTTGAAGTGACAGGGGAAAAATAATGCAACAGCAAAGCATGAAAAATTTCTGAAAGAGAGCTGTGCCTTTTTAAGCCAAGAACCACTTGCAGAGAAGCATAACTAAGCAGGACTGCGCTCCAAGAGCAGAGCAGCAGCCACAATACACAAGTGCCAGATGAGAGCTGCCATCAGCCAACACAGAAAGGCTGGAGAGCCAGAGAATGTTTTCCAAACCACACTTGCTGTGAAAGTGACTCCAGAGTTTGCACTGGAACGGAGAGAGAATCCTTCCCCACTGGAGCTGTGGGTGGGGACGCCGAGCAGGGAGGGGATTTGTGTCCTCTCCTGCCCCACCAGCACACCCTTCCCTCCCCCAGCTGCCCAGCTGTGGGGTTTCCATGGGAGCAGGGCACGGCTGTGGCACTGTTCAGCTGTGACACGGGGTCCCAGTGGCTGTGAGTGGCACCGGGCTGGGGCTCAGTGCCCCCCAAACCTGTGCCCAACCAACCCCTCTGTGCACCTCGGCCCCCCTGGGAAGCAGCTCTGAGCCCTCCCCCCAGGCTGAGAGGGAGCTCTCACCATCATTCCAGCGCTCCTCCCACCCTCTGCAAACCCCACTGCTTACCTTTCATTTTACATCCCTAAACAAGCCCCTCGTGAGGTGCTGAGCTGAACCCAGGCTCCTCCAGCATCTCTCCGGGGACAGAAACAATCCAAAACCACTTGCTCCCTGCCGTGAACAGAGGTCATTATTTTGACAAATTAGTTAAATCTCTCTCAGTCAGCATCGAGGACCCTGAATTATTCAACATGCATCTGTCTTTTTCCCTTACAAAAATGGCCTGTGAAGCAATAAGTGTATTTCACTTGAACCACTTCTGAAAGATGTAAGACAGTTTGGGTTCACTCCAATGCCCCTTGAAGTCAATGAGAGCCTTTCATTTAATTTTCATTTAATTAATTTCATTAAATTTGCAGATGATGCCAAGCTGGGAGGGGTTAGAAGTTCTCTGGAGAACAAGCTTAGAATTCAAAATGATCTTTGTAGTGTAGAAAATTATCTGAAATAAATAGATGAGATTGAAGAAAGGTAAGGGCAAAGTATAAAGCTGGATAAAAACAATTAATTGCAGGATGGGGAAGGATTGGCCTGGTGACATCAGTGAAGAAAAGGATTTGAACTAGAGAGGATCTGACTAGAAACTCTCCTACTCTAGGGATCACTGGGCACTGGAAGATGATAATTAACAACTGCAGTAATATTTAAGATCTGCTTAGACAAATGACTTTCAGGAATGTTTTCCATAGCTGGAAATACTGTTCCTTTCATCTCAGTTTGAAATTTTCAGTGCTTTTTAAGCCTCAGAGTGAGATATGGGATGCACAACTTTTCCAGTCTGTAGTCCATGCATGTCAGCCACCAGAAATGCAGGTTTTCTGGGTAAAAAAGGAAACAAGTATTTCATCTTTGTTCCTCAGATTCAATATTGATCACAAAAGCAAAAGCAGGTCCTGTTGTACTGGGAAATATGTTTTGCACAATAACAGAGGCAGAAGAACACAGCCCCTGTGAAAGCCACCCCTCACAGCTCCTCTGGAAGCAGACTGTGCTCAGCACCCTCCTGATGCCCTGCAGCGAGCAAAAATTCAGCAATCTGTGTTACTGGAATGCAATTAAGTGAGTTTGCAGTGCACAAAGCAAATGTCACTTCGAACATCCTTCTTTCCTTATTAGATGTGAGAAAATGCTGAAGATACTCTCACCTGTATTTATGGCATTGGTGGTGATGATTTACATCACTTGGTGAAGCATGCTGATGTGCAAGACAAGCCACTGCCTGAAAATTGATCACATTTCATTAAATCAAGACGATTCAAGGAAGAAACATATTAAAAAGATGGAAGAAAAGGCATCCTGTTTTCCTCAGACAGCTAAACAAAAGCCTGGTTTAGGACCAGTGAAATCACTGTGGATCAATACTGTTTCATTTCTGTGTCTCTTTCTTTGCACAGTCGGGTAAAATAATAACAACAATGGTGCTGCTGATGAACATTTTATAATTGAACTATTCCCATTATCTAACAGCATTTCAGCATTTTGCAAAAAAAACCTCCTGACAACACTTTGTAAAGCACATCACAGTGAAGGCTCAGTGCTTATGACATAAATGTGTGTCTCTGTGTGCATTTTTTCATATGAATACCTGTTTATATAGTGCAGATATCATTATCCTCATTGTGGGAATGAAGGAATTAAGTGTTTACAAAGCTTTCCCATGGCCACAGAGTGCTGGGGAATGTTATCTGCAAATGCTGTCTGGGATGAGAAATGAAGTCTCATTACTCTGATGTCTGAGAATAATCAACCAAACAATGAAAATAGCTACATTTAGCGTAAATAGGAAAGCCAGGCCAGAAACATCTCCTCTCACATGGTCTAGAAAAAATTATTAAACAAACCCACACTCGTGGAATGGGTAGAAGTCCAGGTGAGGACTGAAGAGATGCAGTTTCTATTTCATCCCTGCCATTTGACCTCATAAAAGGTGTTTGTTGTGCTCTGTTTATTCATTAATGTTTTATTCATGGCTGTTCTGGCTGTCACAGGACGGGCTCTGATGGGCCCTGCAGTTCCTGGGCACCGAGGCTCGGCGCTGCTGGGAGATGTTGCAGGTGCTTTCCTAATAAAAATGTGCTCAAAGAGGCAGTGCCAGGCCTGGCCAGAGCAAAGCCCTGCCCGTGCCCACAGCTCTCACCGTGCACAACAGCCCAGACACAGCACTGAGGCTGGGGGGGCTCGGGTGTGACAGCAGCAGAGCAAGGACAGTCCTCAGAACACGCTCAGGGTCAATGCAAGGGTACAAAACCATCAGCTTTTGTCCCCATAACCAAATAACAACGCCCAGCTGTGCCCCAGCTCCCAGAGCAGCCAAGGGGGTGGCACGGCAGGGCAGCCAGGGGAAAGCAGAGGATCTTGCTGCCAACCTGAGCCCACAGCTCCTCCAAGCTTCCTTTTTCTTTCAGAGAAATGACAGGGGAACACATTCAATAAAACATTTCAGGAGCTGGTTTCAGCGAGGACAGGGAATCGAAGGTGGAGGATAATTTGAAAGCATTTTGTAAGATTTTAGCTGCTTGTTCCCTATCGACTCTGATGGGAGTCATGCTGCTTTGATCTTCCAAACGCTTTCACACTCCTTCCATCCTGACAAGCACTCACCACGGATCTGTTTACTGGGAAATTGAGGTGAGTCCTGAAGCTTGAGATCTGAACTATCCTCAAACAACCACGAGGAAAGAACAGCCAGATTGTGAGAGAGACTCCATCTGAACACAAACCAGCCTGTTGTATCGACACATCCTGCGTGTTCTCAGGGCTTAGGAATTGATGATGTTAATAACAAAGTCTCATGGCTGATCAAGAAGCCCCAGTGAAGCTGTGTGCCATGGGAAGCTGTATTTCATGTGGGGACACCAGGGTGTGGAAGCCACAGGATGAGCAGCTGTGGGTCTGCGTTCTCAGTAGCTAGATCTGTTCCAGAAAACTCCTATTTAAAGCTTAGGCAAATTCTGGGCACTTTATGGGACAACCGTGCCCGTCAGCAGCTTGTCTGTCCCACAGGGGTTGGAGAAGCAGAGCTGCAGCAATTCCCAGGCAGATGAGAGGAGCAGTTCTTAAGGCAGGGCTCTCCAGGCACTGCTGATGGAGTCAGGCGGGTACAGGCACGTTTCAGGTCTCTGCAGGGCACACGAGTGACACCACAGTGCAGCCTGTCCCACCTCAGCATTCCACAGACACACCTGCCCTTTCAGGAACACCCCACGGCCAGACCCCAGCCACTGTCACGGATTTAGTGTGGGTGCTGTGCCCTCAGTGCTCCCCTCATGCACGAGTCCCTGAGCGGGCACTCCCTGCCCTACCCTGCAGGCTCCGGGGGCAGTGGGCAGCTCTGCTCTCCGTTTCCAGACAATGGGAGCACACTGAGCAGCCCAGCTCCAGCCAGAGCTCCCTGGGAAGCTGCACACAATCCATGCAAGCTCTGGGCACAGCGAGCTGCCAGCAGCTCACTCGGGTTTGTCCTGCTCGCTCTCCGGGGGCTGAGGCGACAGCCCACGACAAGGGCTGAGCTTTACTGGGGCAAAGCTGAGCTGAGCTGGAACTGCAGCTGCAGCTGCCCAGGAACGCCTGTGCCATCGCTGAGCTCAACCTGGAGCCCTTCTCTGACAGATCTGTCACTGTCTGACGGCTGTCACTCATCCACTGAGCGCCGAGGAGGAGGGAGCCCTTTGCCTGCCGTGGCGTTCAGCGGGCTCCACAAAGCCTTCCAGACTTCCCAAGAATTCCTTGTGAGAGCTTTAGGTGAGCTGTCCAACTCCCCCTCAGGTGAATAAGGGCTGTCTGCCTCAGGAAGATCATTCAGATTTTTTTTCAGAAGAAGAGGTGATCCCCACCATGCAAAACCACGTTATGGGAAGAGAAAAGCTGATTGCAGGATGTGCACAGTTCCTCCCTGGGCTCTTCTCTGCTGTGTCTCACCCAGCCTCTGTGTATGGATGTGCATAATTCAGTGGACTGAGACACAGCAGGTAAGAACAGGGTCCCTAACCCTTTTCCTGTAATTTCTTTGAAAAGCAGGACTCCATATAACGGAGGGAGAAGGGAAATGAAGATGGGATATTTGCAAGAGAACTATGACTGCTGCAAATCTCGGTGTGGAGTTATTCATACCTGCAGGACTGCTGGGAATGAAGCTGCAATTCCCATTTGTTGGTTTCCAAAGTAAAGAAGAGTTGTTCTATCACCCTCAGATATTGAGAGGAGGTTTCAGCACAATTTCATCTGGATCTTTGAGCCTTCCTCCCTCAGACATGTGCAGACAGGGGAGATTTCCATCCCTCTGCAGTCAGAGATGGATTGGTGTGAGTCCTGAAAGGCTTTCACAAGCTGAAACAAATCTTCCCACATTAGCAGACACTTAGATGGAGACACCACCACATGGAATCCGAGGCTGTCCTGCCTCCTGTCACGGACAAAACCCATCCACAGAAGTGGCCTGGACAACTCATCTCACCAAGAGGGCTTTCTTCCCAATCCTCGTTGCTGGCTGCCATGGAAATGCCACTGTTTAGGCTCTTTGGATCACAGCAATTCCTTATTCCCACAACTCCTTGTAAAACTTCTGAGTACATTTATGAGAAAAGGTAATTTTCTTAATACAGCAGCTGTGTCCTGCAGAAGCAAGCTCCCTTGCAATACATTATTCCTCATACAATTCTGAAGTTCATCTGCCTTAAGCAAATCTGGCTGTTTCAGCTAAAAGTTGTGCAGCCTTAGGCATTCTTTATCAGATGAGCAGATGATCTTTTTAACACCTCGAGTTTCCGAGTTTCATATCTTCCGCTAAATCAATCTCCCTTTCATGATTCGTATTTGTACCGATGCCCAATTCCATTACAACTCTCTCTTATGCTTTCTCAATTTCCTCTATTATTCTTTTTTAGGTCTATAATATAATTTCAGGGGCTAACTCAGAGGCTGTCACTTCATATTTACAAACTGAAACTCGAATGTGCACTACTACTTTATTTCTATGAAAATCCATGATAACTAATGCAGTGATCCAATTTCTACCAAGAGGTTTACGTTTGGTTTCCTGTCTGGCCTCTAACCTTCGTTCCTCCAAACAAACTCTTACATCTCTATTTACATATTGGGATCATTAAAGTTCTTTTTATCCCCCTGTCTCAATGGCTTCAGAAGCTGTAATGGATTTAGGCAGGAGTTTAATTAGAAACTGCTCTTTTCTGTATTTCAGGCTTCATTTCACGTGAAAGGGTAAAATGTGCCTCTAACAAATGAAAGGCTTGATGTAAGCCCCCCAAAGCCCTGGGCTAGGTAGGTTTGAGTGGAGCAGACAACTGGACAGTGGGAGATCCTGGTGCTGGGTCCATCCCACGGGAAGCTGGCATTCATCTTGTATCTGTGTAAGAAAATCACCCTCAGCAGCTTGTCTCTGTTTTGCCACGATACCCATGCAGGAAAATTGGGTTGTTTTCAGCAAGGCTTTTCCTTATTTTCTTTCTTCAGTGAGCATGGAATACCTCAGAGTTACATCTCAGAGACACTCTGGTCAGCCTTGTCCCCTGCACTCGTGTCCTGCTGGGAAGGGGAGAGCAACCACACGAGGCTTTTCCAGGTAACTGCACTGGTCACTGCAGGGGCAGCTCCTGACTGCAGGGCCAGCCTGGGCTCAGGAAAAGAAAACTCCAAACTCCAGAGGAGCCTGGCTGGGTGATGGCCTCATTATGGTCCTACAATGAAAACTCATTAAAACCTGGGGCAGCCCTGCAGTGCCCATGGGATGTGCCAGCAAGGACTGGCCTGCACTGGGACTGGCTCCAGGACACACTGGGCTCCACCAGAACAGATTCTGCCCTCACTGCTTCCTGTGCTGGCCCATGAAGGAAGTCCTCTCTCAGATAATGAGATTCTGGGACCATCCCATTCATTCTTCTTCCCCAGTAATTTCTTTTCTGCAGTTTTCCTGTGTTGAGCACACTTTATGCCACTTAATGTCTCATTTTATCCACTCGGTTTTATCCTCTCAACAGCAACAAAACAACCAACCAGCCTGTGAAGAAAGCTCTTATCAGTAATTAGCCTCGGTGCAGATCAGATGATAACTGTCAGCTCTGGGTGCTCAGGAGTCCAGGATGAGGTTAATCACACCTCCACACAGCCTCCCCAGCAGCCTGAGCTGCGAAGAAATGAGTATCAATGAGTGCTGTCCCGCTGAATCTGCCCAGAGAACACAGAGCTCCGGATGAGATTAGACACACACATTGTTTAACCTGGGAACAAAGGGCACAATTTGGAAAACTGCTTGTCAAGGTGTCTTCAGGAATTAGCATAGCACACACAAGTGCAGTGCCAGAGGGGCTGCTTCTCATCCGTCTGCAGGCCTGTGTGAAATCCTTGCGACGCAATTCCGAGCCCTGGGGAAACAGAGCCTTTCAAGATTTGTTACAAGCTTGAAACTCAGCTCAGCATCATCAAAACGTGTGAAGAACTTTCAAGGAAACACGGGCTGACTTATGGCTGTGGCACTGAACAGCTGAAATTGGCTCTGGCTGATGTTTGCTTTGAGCGTGAGGCTGATGCCAGACAAACCCATCCAGCGAGAGCGAGAGCCGTGCTCAGACACAAACAACCTCCCAGGAAGGAACAGATTTCCTCTTCTCTCCATCACATGAAGTGCAGAGCAATCCCATTAACTGCACTGGGTTCAATTTGGATTTTCAGTGGCAGAAATGAGATCCAATCATTAACAGAAGTTGGGGGTGTGTGCATGTGAGACCTTTTCTTTTAGTGACAGTCCAGTGCAATTAATGCAATGCTCACAGACAATGCATAAAACATGGTTTAGTACCATCCATTGTGCCCTCAGAAGCCTACTCACCAGGGCAAATGATACTTCCCCTCATTACTGAAGTTTCACTTCTCCCTCTCTGCCTCTTAGTGGAATGAAATGGAGCATGTAATGGAACGTCATATCCATAGATTTCATTTCGGTATCAGCTCCAGGTCTGCACAAAATCTCCAACACTGCAACAGCTTTTCACATGCTCACAAATGCTCAAAGAAATTGCTGAGGGCACTCAAATCCCAAAGTCTAGAGAAGATGCCCTAAATTTACTCAAACAAAACCCCTTTACAGCTGCAAAATAATTACCTGCTTGCAAATAATCACATTATTTTTAATAGTTATTATATTGAACAGATTATTTAAGCCGGGAGAAAATATCAGCTTTGTATAATACCCACCTGCTCTAAATACACAGTTACACTTTTAACTAAAATTGAAGAGCCATTACAGCCACTTTTTGTAGGTGCTTAGGTTTCTAATTTGCAATTAAATTAATTGGATTTGAATGCCTAAATTGATTCAGAAATCAGGCTTATCATCCAATAACCAGTTAAACAGGACAACACTGCAAACCAAGGCTGAAACAGGAAAGTTGTTCAGCATTTCTGTGGGCAGCTGATGGGGGAAACCACAGCACTGGTGTGTCCTACAAACAAACACAGCACCCAAGCCACAGTGTGAGGAAAGGAGACCAGAGCCTGTCACACGTGTAAAGCACGAGAACTGTTACAGATAATCATTTCTGGTAGCAAACTGCACTCTGAGAAATCCTTGTGTTCTGGCCTCTCAAGCACTTTTCAGATGTGTTTGACTGCTTTACCCTCTTTTCTCTTGAAATCCTTAAGTACTGCATAATTTTTTTTACATAACTGCAAAGAGAAAAAGTACACGGGTGGCCAAAAGTCTCCACCCTAAAAGGAATGCAAAATGCTCCAGACAGTGAACAAAAGAGAAGAAATCTTCAGTCAAGCGACCTGCACAGACTCTGTTACGTAAGAAATCTGAAAGTATTTCTAAATCCTTCCTTACTCAGGCACTGATATTTTATCATGACAGAATTTTGTATGGGCTGTGATTAAGTGAAATTTAACAGGAGTGATTTCTGCAGAGTCTGTGCTCTGTCCTAGTTAGGGTTATGTGTGTTATTAACAGCCACAGTGACGATGCTAATACATCACACTTTATGTAAAGGCCTCAAAGCATTCTTTGGGGATTTAGCATTAATGCTCTTTATCTGACAAGGTAATTCAGAGCCATTATACACCTTTTGTGTGTGTCTCTGCTGAGACAGATCAAATGAACGACGTGCCAGGGCCCACAATGGCACAGCGATGGCACAGCTGAAAGCACACGCCAGAGCCCACGCTATCACCAGCACATTTCAGTGCAGCCTCTCAGAAACCATCCGAGGGGTTATCCAATTGTTATCCCATCTTATTAAGGAAGAAATGAAAATCAGGCATCACACACTGCGTGCAGGCTGAGCCCTCATTAGAATCTGCAGCGCCTAAAACCCCGTCCAGGTTTAACCATTAGAGCATGATTCCTTCCTTCATTAGAACCAAGGCAGAGCAGGACAGCATTAAAAATTCAGGTTCATTATGGCCTTTCGACCCCAGCCTTCCCAACACAGGCAGCCTCCCCTTTTCCTGCACAGATGCATGTCCAGAATCACCCCTTGTTCTTCCAGCTGCCTCTGAGCCCTCCAGGAATCCTGCAAGTACCCAGATTCTGATGTTCAGGATGCTTCAGCTCTGACCAGAAGTTTCTCTGTTAACTCCAGAACATGAGCCTCATCCTCAGCAAACACTGACACAGTCCTTGGATTTGAGCACATTTAAATCAGCTGAAAATATCTTGTCACATGTGTTTTTATTTTAGCAAGACCAACCCCTCCACACCTCATACAACATCTGGAGAGTCCTGCAAATGATGAGCAAAAGCAAAGTCATTTAGTGGCTATGCTGTATCTGATGCGTCCAAAAAAACCCTAAATTGGGCTGAGAAGATAGTCATTTACATGGAATTTTGTAACTTTTTAGTGCATGGTAACAAAGCAACCTTGAGCTTTGTGCCGTGATCTGGAGGACGGCTCAGAGCTGGCACCACGAGCTGTAAATACCTCACCTGAGAGAGAGTGGCAGACAGCCACTGCAACTGCACAACACACTGGGAACTTTGTAAGAGGAAGAATGGCAATTTATAATCATTAATGCAAGCTCCTGCTTTGGAGACAGGTGGTGGTGCATGATCTGAGCCCAGTTTAGCTCGCTGCTGTCCGTGTAACATCACCGTGTGCTTCCAGTGCTGCTCTGCTGCCCCAGCCCAGGGGAGGGAGCAGGGAACTCATTTCCCTTTGCACTGCCTGCTCCCTCCTCCCTCGGCACACTTTCTCTAGAGACAAACCAATCTCTTCTCAGGGAGATGATGGGGCATTTCCAGGGTTCAGTGTGCACTGAGGTGGCTTTGGGAAGCAGCTCAAAACCCCTCGATGCCCTTTGCAGGTCCAGGGGATTTGGACATTCCCACTGGGGTGTCTCCCACTGCCCAGACCTGACACCCAGAAACTGGTGAGGCACCTGGAAAACCTTCACCATCCTTCCTGAGCACCTTCCCTGAGGAGATCCACAGGCACAGGGTTGGGATCAGCCTTCTCCAGGGACGGGAATAATGATGTGAGAGCCAGGGAATGCCTGTGCCAAGCCCTGGTGTCACTTAAACAAACACACAACAGCAAGAAGCACTCCTGGCCACCCTCACCCTCTGCTACTGATCCCTGCTCCACTGTTCCTCCTTTCCCAGTGCTGGCACTGTGAGCATCCCAAAGGAACTCAGCCAGGGAGCAGGGAGCTGAGCAGGCAGACAGCTCAGTCACAAAGAAAGAAATGGATTCATTTTCACTCAGCTGCACCCCTGGGCAGCAGAGGCAGGGATGGCAGCTCCGTGTCAGCTTTAAACAGTCCCAGAGCTGCACCTCAGCGGTGCTTCAGCACATCAGGGCATTCATCAGCCCCTTCTGGGTTCAGCAAATGATTAAATTTGCTCACTGAGATCCCCCCTGGCATTACTGTTCCGATACTCTTTACATTTTGCCTCATTCTTTTTATGGCCATAGACATATTCCTCCCTATAAAGGAAGAGAAATACCCACAGAACGAGTTCATCATCCCTGGCTCTACAAGAACACGTATTCTTTCCCATGAAGCACAAAAACCCAGATTCCTGGGTATCTTCTGCAGAATTCTGAAGAAGAAGCCTCAGTTCAGAAATTATTTGGATTTTTTTTTTTTCCATTACAGAGAAGTTTTTTGTCTTATGAGCTTAGAGCCTTTCAGAAATACAAAGGGAGTGCAGGCATCAGTGACTGTGGCAGTCCCACCGGGGCTTTCAGTAGGGATGATTACAAAAAGGCAAATAACACCACAGAAACCTTGTTACTCCCCAAGATTCACATCACAGTGATGAATTGGCAGAATATGAAAGAGACAAATCCAGTATCTTCAACAGCTTTAGGTGAGTTTCAGACAATTCCTGGGAGACACAGGTCTGTTGTATCAGTTCTACATTCAGAATTCATCTTTGCCACGTCTGTTTTTCATACCAGAGAGAGATTAAAATTGTGCCTTCTCCCTGTATAACCAACACCAGCAGCACATGAACTGAACTCTGCAGTGATCATCACAACTTTTAGTTTTGACAGTGCATTTTTCTGAGTTTTTCCTGTATCCTGACCACTAGAGCAGAGCAGAAAAAGCACTTTCCTTTTTAAAGTTGCTTCGTTCTAAGGTGAAAAGGTCAGATGGATTCCGATGTCAGGAATACTGAAACTGAGTTTAAATGACAGGACATGACTTCATCATTTTCTATCAAAATGAAATGTTTAGACATTGAAGAGAATAAAAACATACATTTGCTGACTTAAATCAAGATTGTTTCCAAGATGGATCAGCATGTTTTTGGGATGGAATAAGGCAGTTCAGCTGGTGAGAGAAACCCCATTATATTATGGAAAATCATGGCATGAACTTGATCTTCACCAAACTCCTAAGGCACAGATTTATCAAGTATGTTATATATTATATACATAAAATATTGCCCATTCTGGTTGGCCAGTGTAACAGATCACTGCTTCTCAAACAGGGGCTTGCTCCTCCTCGCTGTTCCCACTCTGCCCTGTCCCCAGGCAGTATTTCAGATAATAATTTCTCAATAAAAATATTGTTTCAATGGACTAAATTCTGCTCTGACATATTCACCCAAGTTCAGGGAGGTGCAGTTTGGCATGAAATGAGTCAGTGCAGAGTTTGGACCAGCTCTTTAAAGTTCTTTGAAGTCTCAGATGAAAGAAGTGAGTAATAAATGTGGACCCTGAAATGAAAAGAAGAATGAGGTATCCTCATTCTGCAAGGAAAATGAGCTTAACCTCATCATTAATCAACACCAAAAAAACAGGAATAAAAGCTAAGCCACGAAGACATAATCAATCTGTTAGATGCTACTTGACAGATGCATTGAAAAACAGCAACAGTAAAGACCCAGAGAAATGTAATTTTAATCTTTATATTTCAATGGGCATCTTAAGCAGATTTTTCTTCCATTTTCTATTCACCACTCTAATTCCCAGAGAACAGGAACTCTAATTACTGCTGCATGCTGAAGGCTGGCCAGTAATTATATATCTTTATCTTCATTAGATGCCTGTGAACAAGGCTTGCTCTGAACCAGAGCAGGTAAACTGGAAACTCGGAGGCACATTTTCAATTAAGAGCTCACTCTAAACTGGCAACTCATTTTAGCTCTGCAGAAACCTCTCTGCTGCTGCAGGAGGGGAGAGCAGGAGCCCAGAACGTCCTGATCTCTGCTGGTGCCAAGGGTTTGACACGGGGCTGTCACTAACACCACTGTCTGTGGTGTGCATATGAATAACGTTAAACACACGAGCATTGACTGGTAGATCCATGTCCTTACAGGCAGTAATTAAAACTTCAGAAAGCAAAACTGATTGTTTACTTGTCTTCCAAATTGGGTATTGGCTTTCAAAAATCTTTTCTTCCAATTCACCAAAGAAATGAAATAGTAGCTGAGTGAGTTGGTAAGGACTTAGTCCATTAACTCCCACAACATAAGGACAAATAATTTGCTTCTGTTTTTAAAGCTAGATTAAGTCCAACAATTTTCTATATTTAGCAGATTTACCAGATCCAAAATGCTTCATAGAAGAAAAAACCCCAAACCCTAGAGGTTCCTGTTAATACAGCCAGAAAGACACCTTTAATCAGAAAATACCAACGTGGTGGCTACTCAGATAAATAGGAACACTGAGTAGATTCTGAAAGGGAAGCATAAAAATACTAAACTTGGAAATTGCTGGGGTTCATCTCATGTATAAAAAACTACCATGAAGAAATTATTTAAAACAAGTCCAATGAGCATAAAAATTGCCATTTTTTTTTAGCCAGGAAAGATCTTTAGAGATAGCTCAAGAATGACCATTCCCACCTCTGCTCAGATCTACTCCTCACTTACTCTGCCCCAAGCTGTGACATGAAGCCACCAAACCTGGGGGTACGTCTCAAACTTCCAACAGTTTCCCATAACAAGAATCTACTCATTTGTGCCTGCAGAGGTGAGAAATGCCCCCCAGTACGGGTGGTGTGGAGGTGCTGGGGCTCAGGGAGGCTCTGGAGCCACTCAGCCCAAGCCCAGAGGAGCCGAGGTGAAGGCAGAACCCTCAGTGATCGCAGCAGCTCCGGGCAAGGCAAACCTCCCAGAGGCCAAGCCCTCAGCAGGGAGCAGTTCAGGAGTTAATGGGGTGACAGCGATCCCCAGCAGCTGGGAGGGTGGCCTGCAGGGTTTGTAATCACTTTGTGACACGCTGGTTATCTGGGGAAAAAAAAAGTTCAATTTCAACTTTTCTCTGTAGCTGTGTCTTTTGTTTCCTCCTCTCCAGTGAGAGCCACAGAGGAGTTTGGGAAAGGATAAAAGCTGCCGCACACAAGGCAACGTCGTGTCACCGTGCTGGAACCCTCTGTGCCTTATCTGCCACCAGCACCGCTGCTGAGCAGCTCCTGCCACTCAGTCACTCATCAGGCACATGGAAACATGCAGGATTGCTGACAAGATTTCAGCACTAATGTTGGTACTTGCTGAAAGCCTTCAAGAGGCACCGATTTTCTTGAGGTTCCAAGAAACCTCTGATTTCAGTAACAAAAAGGAACCTAAGGCACTCCTGCGAGCTCTCAGCTCACCCTGCCCAGGACAGCACACCCTGAGCCACAGCTGCCAACATCCCTGAACCTACACAGCCCATGGAGCTGGAAAGGGAAGGGGAGAGACAACTCTGGAAACACTTCAGAAGTGGGAAGTGTCAGACAATCCCGAGTGTCTGACGGGCAGGATGGAAAACTGTGGTTTTGTGTTTGCTTTGTTGCTTCACTGAACCGAGCTGTACAGCAATAACACATCTTGGTGTTCCAGCAGCACAGCAGTGAGGAAAGGGAAGGAACTCATTCCATTAGAGAGCAGCACTGTGCTGCAGGGCCTCTGCCTTGGTGTGACTGAGCAGCCTGATCCTACCTTGATGACATCTTCATCTGATGATCTGCATTCCACAGATTCCACGAGATCAGTCACAGTCCCATCATCTTCCACAGAAACCACTTTGACAGGGACAGCCACTGTCTTCCCAGTGAGAATAGCTGTGTTCAGGATCTCTGCTTCCTAAGAGAAAAGAAAAAAAGAGGCCATTTAATATCTATATTCTGCTATTAATGCACGAGTACCACCTAGACTCAGCTTTTCTGTAATTCCTAATGGCTGTGGCAAGAACTGCTCCAAGTGCAGCAGGCAGGAAAGGCAGATTTCCTCCCTGCAATCCTGGAACCAAACTGCCAGTTCTGATTCAGGGCTGTTGAGGATCTGTCATGCCCTAATTGCTGTTTCATGAATGCTCACCGAGTGCCAGAGCAGCCCAGCACCCGAGGAGTGACCCTGTACCACACAAACAAATGCACCTGGACGTGGCAGCAGTGAAATCTCCACCCTGAGCAGCACACTAGGCATCTTGATTATCACATAGAAATGTCTCAAGTCTTGCTGGTTTACCCACAAATCTGTTTTCAGAAAGGTTCCTACAAATACTGACCTTCTGTGCCTGGGAGGGCACCTCTGCCTGGACACTCAGGCTGGCCACGCAACGGGCACAGCTCGAGGGGCAGGACTGAAGCTGCTCTTGGGGGTGCAATCCTGGCAAAGTCAGCCTGTGAACAGCAGCACTGCCTCTCCTGACAGGTAACAGGGCTTCCCTTGCTCCCTTTCCAGTGGAATTAGTCTGAGATTCAGGTCCTGTGTAAATGACTGCACCACAGGACTGTGTGGCATCAGACCCTCCTCACTTTTCTAGGATTTATCCTGGCTCCTGGTGGGCAAGCGCTTACCCACACCTCTTCCTGTACCTTTTGAAGAGGTTTGTGCAAACCCAGCCTCAGAAAGATGCTGAGAGGGCCTGGGCTCTTCAAAGGAGATGAGCTCTGTGCTGAGCGGTGCCTGTGGCAGGGAGCTGTTGTGAGGATCAGTGCAAAACACATTCCTCCTGATTGAATCGCCACTTCTTACTTAAAAGTGCTGAGCTCTGATTATCTGAAGAGCATCAGAATAAACAGGGCTCTTTGTCACCTGGGTGTCACCTCTGTCTGGCACCACAGAACCGCTGATCTCTGCCAAGACACTCAGAGCACAAATTGCTGCCCGAGTCCTTCCACCCCGAATTTCAAGATCCTGCTCATTTCTGGAAAGGTCTCTGAGCCTTTCAGAGCTGTGCCTGTGCAGCTTGGACCATCCTGTAGAACAAGAGGCTCTTGATTTCAGCTGGTTCTGGTGCAGTAAAGGCTTCCCAAGCCCCCCAAGTGCTAAATTCTCATTTTCTAAACAGCTCCCACTACGAGCTCTGAGACTGACCTGATTTTACTCCTGGAAGACAACAAAGTGGGAGATTGGAACCAAGTTACCAGAAGATGATG
>VZTH01005957.1:102154-128617 GCA_013397815.1 Aleadryas rufinucha
CTGGGCTGGCACTGGCCTGGCACTGAGATGGCACTGGGCTGGCTCTGGGCTGGCATTGGGCTGGCACTGGGTTGGCTCTGGGCTGGAACTGGGCTGGCTCTGGGCTGGCACTGGGCTGGAACTGAGATGGCTCTGGGCTGGCACTGAGATGGCACTGGGATGAGCTGCCCTGCAGCCACTGAGCTGCACATCCTGCTGGCAGAGATTTCGGTACCTCCACGTGGAAGGACTCGGAGGATGATTTCTTTGGCCCCTGTTTGCATCTCAGCCCTGAGCAGAGAGCAGTAATGGCCATTTACACCAAGTTACACAGCAGGGCCACAGCCAAACGCCCCTCCAGGCATCTGTTCAATGCCACAAAGGGCTGAACGCTCCCCTGGTGAAAGCATGTGAAAATTACTTCATTTGGAGGAAACGAACATGATACTTATTTAGCTACACTGAGATTTACAGCTCAGAGCCTCAGCATGTACAAGCTATAAATCTAAATAGTTACTAATTTAAAACTGTTGCTTTTTGCTGGTAGAGTGAAAAAGGAATCTCCTGAAGAAATATGATGTTCTTTATCTATAACTAACATAGATTGCAGGAGATAAGGTGTCAGGGCACTTGAGGGTGGGAACAGTCATGCTTTTGCAAAGCTACAGCCAAACAGTCTCACTGTTCAAAGTTGATTCCCTCAGCAGCTATTAAAAAGATGCTGAACTTTCTCTAACTATTAGCACAGCATATCTCTATAACTCACTTACACTGAGCCCCTCCAATAACAAAATGAAATCATAATCAGAGAAAAACATGTCTTTTCTTGTATTAGAAATGGAAGACCAAGGTAATCTTTATTCTGGAATTGCTACCACGGTAAATAAATAGTAATACTTTAAAGAAGATGCTGGAGCGAGTGTTCTTTGCTTACTGAAGAGATTCATATTAAATAACTGAGCATATTAAGCCCTCCAGCAGAAACATATTCAGAAGATGTACACAGTAAGCATCTATTTAAGTTGAAATGCAGAAGTGAATACCTATTAGGTTTTTCAATTTTAATAGGTAGCTTCCCTGAAATTTAATTTCTCTTCAGACATCTTTTGCCTCGTATTTCCTAGGGTGAAAAAGAAGGACTTTAACAATATCTTTATCAATCTTTCTGAATTTCTGTTTCTGCCCCCAGCTGTCTTGTACACACAGTATTTCCTAATGTTTGTGTGGATATGTATATATATATACTTTTTAAAGAAATAAATGCATGGCTAACTCCCACTTAGCTTTCATCCAGCTGCACCTAAACCCCACTCTTGGTTCAGTACACAGGGGGTCCTTTCTGACTCAGAGGGAGGCTCCCCCTGCCAGTTTTGTGTGAGCCTGTCTGTAAATACTCAAGAGCATCTTGCCACTGAATCCTGTCAATAACATTTACAATGGGCCTTTGTTAGCTCATTGCCTTAATTATCAATTATGCCTTAATTATCAATCAAATATTGCTGCTTTTCTCTTGCACGTGAAGTGCATCATTCCACACTCACACCCTCCAGGAGGAGAAGGGCTTGTCTACACTACACAGGGAAAAAAAGATTTAAAACTCCCCACAAGACTGAAATTCAAGTTCTAGAAGCACAGCAGATCTCCTGTGACACTCTTCATTCTAGCACTGGAATACATCTCTGCAGGCTGAAGATCTAATTTCAGGAATCGAGCATGTTCCTCTCTGGTTTCCAAAGGTATTTTGGCTTTTGGGTTATGTACAGACTGCAAGCAGGAAGAGAATAAACTGATCCCTGAAATATGAAGTCCAGGGCATGCCACAAGTGAGAACCAATAGCTGCCTGAAAATCCCTCCCACTTGACATTCCTTAACATTCTCTATTTTCTTCTTTTTGATGTATTTTCTATTGATCAGCATGTAGAGCATTAATCCAGGCTACCACCTTGAATCTTTTCACTATTTAATTAAAAAAGGACCCAGATTTCCCTCCTCTCCAGCTAGCAGCCATCTTGCTCCTATCACAGGATCCATGCTTCACTCATGCATAACTAATTTCAAATCTTATTTAGCATCAAGTCTCAGAATTAAGAAGCTAAGTGACAGCTGTTTAATTAACTCCTTAAGCTGATTAGAAAGCATTACAGAAATCCCCCCAAGGAAGAGTTTATAACTGTCAAGAGAGCCTAAGGCCATGCTAATGCTTCTGTTTAAATTTAGTAAGCTTCTAAACCAATAAAGTCTAAATGCTTGACGTTCTCATGGATGTGGTCAAACTCAGCTTTTTTCCTCCTGTTACCACTGCAAGGGGAGGAAACAAAACCAGCGAAAGAGAAGGGATTTGAGGAGTCAGGAGGCAGCAGCTGAACAGCAAAGCCCAGAGCTGCCTCTCTGTACAGAACTGCTGCGGGTCCCTGCACCTCCCCTGCGTTACTGGGGATTAGTGCCGAGCGCTGGAGTAGAGCTGAGCTTGCACCTGAAATGCAGAGTCATCTCCCAGCCCGTGGCTGCGAGGAAAAAGGGTTTGTTCATCGGTTCTTAAACCCCAAATCCACCTCTAATGATAAGATTATGGCAGCTGAAGTACAAGTTTTAGAAGCAGCTGGTGGGGTTAGATACAAGGTGGTGCAGAGAAACCAAAATTGCTCCGAAGCAGATTTCCTCGCCTGTGGTACATTGTTGTCAGCTCTGAGCTTGCAAACAGCTTGAAATATATAAAATATAATTCTGATTTCCTTATTTCCCGTGCTGTTTCCAGATTCTTTAGGATGCAATGGAAAAAAATATTGAAAAATTAGCTGCAATTCTTCCGTGTCCAAAAGAATAAAGGAACGGTGGCCAGAAATAACCCACATTAATTTGTGAGACCTTTAATATAAACAGAAGAGTTGAAAGTACAAGTTGAAATACTGCAAGGATGAGAAACAATGGTGAAACCTGAATGTGAGAATGTGAAAAGACTGACGTGAACTTCAAGGCTGAATGTTTGGTTTAATGTGGGCACCTTTCATCGTGCAGAATGAAAACTGAAGTCCCTGGGAACGGGAGAGAGGAGGGGGGATATAAGCAAATTAATCACATTTAATTCAAGCACTTGCTACTTAATCAGTTTCCTTTTTTCCTCAGTAAGGCAGGAGAGCTCCTTGGTCAGATGTGCTGACACAGGGTTAAAAAGGAGCATCCACAGAAACCCAAATGCTCTTTTCTCTGGACACATCCACCTGCTGACTCCTACTCTTCCACACAGCTGCTAGAGAGGGGAAAATGGATTTTTTTAATGTTAAAATGTAATTGCAAAACCGTTGTTTAGAAAGGAGTGGGTGGCAGAATCAATGCTTGAATATATTTTTCATCCTTTCTCCCTCAGCCTGTGATTCCTTGAATAATGAAACTCCATGTGATGGGGGGTGACACCTCCAGCCACGCTCTCACTCCTCCTCACTGGGGCAGAATCAATGCAGGGAGCAGATGTGGCCAGGACCAGCGGTGAAACAAAACCCCAAATACACACAAAGCCCAGCAATCACAATTTTCCAGCTAAAAAACAGAGAACAGCCAATGGCTGGATTGTGCTGTAGGGAAAAAGCAACATGGGATAATCAGAGAGACTCCCTGCCCCTCCTACTGTCACACACAAGGCATTCAGGAAAAATACCTAATTATATTTAATCTCAGATTTAACTTTCGCAAAGCCTTTAAGCTATTTCATATTCTTACTAATGAACTTTCATCTCGATATAGACAGAATCTATCACTAAGGCTGGAGGAGGGGGTGGGGGAGGAAAAGCTAAATACATAAAACAGTGCTGTGCGTAGTAAATAGGGAGAGAAGGAGCAAAACGAGGGGCAGGTGGTACAAAGGAAAAGTGGGATCATTAGAAGATGACCAGCAGCGAGAGGTTTCTCATTACACAGCCTGTGATGTTCAGGAAAAGGAAGGAAAGAAATACATCTCAGCAGCCCAGTGCAGGTGCTGCCGTGGCTGCTGCCCAGGCTGGCAGTGCCCTTGTTTCACAGGGGAGGGCTGTAAGGACAGGCAATCCCCTCTGTGGGCACTGCCTGGGATTGCAGCATGCAGCTCCACATCTCTAAGTGATGAAAAGAGCCAGGAAATAAATCATCTCGCTCCCAGGGAGAGAAAAACACATTTGCCTGTTGTGTCCCTTTCCCTTAGCTTTGTCTGTCTCGTGTGGCTCAGCTGGAATGGCTCAAGACGGGGATCTTTGTTTTGTTTTGTGTTTGTGCGGTGCCCAGCCCACAGCTCAGAGCCGAGGCCAGGCTGCTGAACCAGCGAACAATAGGGAACACTTTCCTTGCAGGTGAAACACGGCAAACACAACAAATGCAAGAGCAAAGCCATGGAGAGGGCTGCTGCCTCCTTCCTCGGGGCTCGCTGTTATTTACAGCTCTGCTGCTGGCACAGAGGCACCCGAGGGTTTAAGGTCTCCAGCAGTGACTTCACAGAGCAGAAAGGTGTCATTTTAAACCAGTGGTTTCAGTGTTTGTGGGAGCAAACAGCACACAGGCACGCTGTCTGGAGAGGGCAGTGAGCTGCTGGGCACTGGGACAGGCTGTGACATTACCACTGGGCTGGACTGGCTCTCCTGCACACCCTGACAGCCAGGGAGGCAAACCCTCCCGTGGGAGTTCACTTCCTCCTCGCGCCAGAGGCAATGTAAATTTAATTTGTCTCAGGTTTAAGACGACAAAGTCCCTTTGATGTGTACCATTCAGGAATTGTGTTAGCATCCTTCTGGGGAGCCGTCCTTCGGCGCCTGGGTGGTTTGCAGTGCTAAGTAGGCTACCACCATCCCAGGGAGCTGTCATGTACCTTCACTGCTTATCAAAGTCACACCCAGGAAGCCTGAGAGCTGGCAGGCTGTGGTTCTTCAGAGAAATTGCTAATTAATTCACAGGCCCCAAACTGTAACTCCATGGAGCTGTGCGTGCATACTTGATTTTGGTCTCCAGACAGGCTGCTTTCGCTGATAATCAACAAGGTTTGCTCTTAAAAGCAAACAAACAAACATATTTGGGGAGGATTTCTTCTTGGCTCTCCCTGAGCAGGCTGCCAGCGCTGTCAGACACCGTCAGGGGAGGGAAAGGCACGGCTGATCCTCACAGGAGACCTCTCAGAGGAGCAGAGCTGGGAACGTGGCCTAAGGTACAGCAAGCTCTGTGTCTGATGCCACAATTGCTGAGGCTGGGGACGCTGGTGGGGACATGTCATGCAGAATTAGCCAAAGCCAATCAGAATTTCACACATGGGGTCAGTGTCTCGGGGCTGGATTGATGTGCCAGCGGGAAGGCTCTTCTGATTCTCAGGCCCGAGTTGGGAAGCCTAATGCAGAGGTTTGGTGCCTGCAGGGGGTTTTGGAGCTCTGCAAGGGGTGGCCTATGGGATATGATGTAGGGATTTCCAGCAGCAAAATGAAAGCTCTGGGATATCACTTCAAAGAAAAGATGCCAACGAGACTCTGGCAATGCAGTTTAGCAGAGTAAATATTTGGTGGGATGTGCAGCAGAGCCAGCATGACGGGGGTCAGGCTGACTGGAACAGCTCTGCTTTCATGGAGGGAAGCATTAAAAATCCCCAAACAAATCACTAGCCTTGTTTAATAGTTAAATATGTGGGTTTTTTTAAAATTTCTGTTTCTTTCACAGCTTGGTGCTGTCATTATTCCCAGCTGCACACAAATCCCTCCCATGTTCCAGCCTGTGCTAACCCCAGTGCTCTGTGGCCCAAAGGGAATCCTACAGACACAGCTGGGGAAGCCCTTCCCCGACTGCCATCGGCTCCTTGGGGCCTGGCCAACGAGGAGCGCCTCAGAGCAACCCCTGGGACGCAGAAATACCCAGCAGAGAAATTTGACAGGTTTTATTTTGTCATCCTCTGCTTTCCAGAGCCAGAGAGCAGGGAAACGTGCACAACTCCCTGGCTGCAGGGCCGCTGCTCTCCCGTGCTGCTGCCCCAGGGCTGGCGGGCTGGGCACCCAGGGCTCGGTGCCACCACGCACCCCTGCCCGCCCTGCTCTGGCCACCAGAGCATTTCTGCACTGTCACAGGCAGCAAGGGAGCAGCTGGGAGGGAGCTGAGCCCGGGCAGGGTGGGAGAGGAAGGAATCCGAGGCAGAGAACGGGGGAAGGGGATGGGGAAGGACGGGGCCCCACGGTTTCTCCAGGGAAGGGGAGCTGCTGATGGGACAATCCACAGGTGCCACTTCCCTTTGCTAAAGGATGCAGGACTTGGGGAATGTCTGTGCAATGTGGGACACGCAGCAAACGCTGGGCACGGCTGGGAACAGAGGCTGCTGCTGCAGCAGAGCCCTCCCTGCTCCCACACTCCATTAGCCATCCATTATCCATCATTATCCATCCTCACCTCCCACGGAATCACGTGTGGGATGGAGCCTGTTTGTGCACAGACTATGGATACTCCAGATCAGGAACACACAGACGAGTCATAAGTCACAGAGCTGCACTAACTTCCTACACTTCCTAATATTTTCCTGCTGTTTTACCAACAGACACGTTCTCACCTGAAAACAACTCCGGTGTCATCTCTAGCACGTGACCCCACATCTGCTGGGCTCTGCCTGCCAGGGCTTTACCCAGCTCTGTTTGTACTCAGAGGCCCCGCTGTGAAACGTTCAATTAATTTCCATCACGAGCCCGCCCCGGTGGCTCGGGTTCCGTGTGCCTGCGGTGGCCCCGGGAGCCTTCCCTGTGAACCCATCCCCACAGAGCCCACCAGGCTCCTCACACAGCGTCTGCCCTGGGAGCTGTCCCCAGCGGGGCACACGGTGCCACTGCCTCACCCTGCAGAGCCTGACGTTCTGCCCCCTCCTCCCAAGCTGCTCCATGACCTCCTGCAATTCTCCCAGCTTTTGATCTCTCCCAGTCACCTCTTCCCGCGGCACATCCGCGCTGTTTCCGCACAGCTGGGTACCTCACAGCCCTCTGTACCATTCAGCTCTGCCACAGGGATTACAGGATGCTGCACATCTCCAACAGGCACGTTTGTTCCTCTCCTCCCATCTCCCACGGCTCTGGTTTAACTCCGGGGGGTTCAGCAGCACCCGTCAGCGAAGCAGGCAAATCAAGGTGCACACAGAACCACAAAGGTCAAAAGAGACCTCTAAGATCATGAAATCGATTTATCAACACATTTAGCAACTCTGACCCGATTTCCCCATCATTTTAGAGGTTCTGCTGTTGCTCTTGCAGTTTTCCAGAGGGGAGAGCTGAGAAGCAGCGAGGTTTTGAGCTGCCCAAGCCTCCCCTGGCAAAGGCAGCAGCCATCCCTGGAGCTCTGCCATCCCATTTCCCTGCTGCATGTGGAAAATCCTGATAGCGACATCGATGATGCACCAAATGAGGTGGCAAGACAAGGAGAAAATGATGCAGTGACAACGAGAAAACAGCAGATTTGCAGGGATGAAATCTGCCCAAATGTGGCAGTCAATGTAAACTCCCGTGGCAGAGCCACAGAGCAAGGACCAAACTGGTTTTTCACTCTTCTAAAGAGAAGGAAAAGGTTTGTAAGTAAAAGAGAACTCGTGTTCTGCAGGTCACTGTGCAGAGGAGAAGTGACTCAACTGCCTGTTCCAAAATTCCCTTCCAGACTGGCCTGGCAGTTTGTGTAGCACATTCATATTTAGGAATGTCAGGCAATAAGCAGCCTGAGCTAAATTGGGACCATCACAGGGGCCCTGGAAAGCTGCCTCCAACCCAACAATTCATTCATGAGCAGACTAAGGGCAGAGCAGCCTGCAGCCAGCGGGCTCTGCTGCCTTCGTAATTAGCTCTTCATCCGAGCTTTAAACAGAAACACAAAAATAAACAAAGGGGACATGCAGAAAAAATAGGATGTTCCGGCTCCCATATGGCAAACGGGGCCAGAGTCTGCTCTGAGACATGTGACCGTGACCTTGGTGAGGACACCACGGTGGCCAGCACAGAATTTGGGTCACAGCATGTCCTCAGAAAAATTCCATGGCAGTGAGTGGACAGGGACGCTGGTCCCTGCCTGCAGAGGCTGCACCCTCCTGCCCCTGTCACCAAACCCATCACCCCTCGTGCTGAGAGGGGCACTCACTCCCTGGTTTAGGCACAGAAGTGGGTGAGGGCCATTTTTCCCCGTGTATTTGGTTCTAACACTGCCATCCCTGCAGCTGTGCAGCCACAAACTTCAGCTCTTTGCATTTGGTCTCGGGAAGAAAATTAACGTTTTTATTTTTTTTTTAATAGAACACACCAATCAGAGTTTCATTTCTAACAGTCTCCCTTGTTACAAATTCCGTGCCCAGAGAGGTATTTTTGTGCCTGGACTTCAGTGGCACTACTTACTTAGAACTTCTTCTCTGTGATTAGCCAGAGACAACAAGTGCCAGGATATAAATGGGTGCAACTTTGCTGATTTCGCAGATGTGCCAAGGAAGTGACCTGTCCATTTGACTCCCCTGCCACAGATAAAGGCTATGGTAAAGGGCAGTATCAGAATCTGAATGAAGAGAAAATATTTTTAGGTCTGGAAGTAGGCTGAGAAAGAAAGCAGTGAGCCCGCAAGCTCTGCTTTGATCATTTAGCCTTTACAGATTTGTGACAAATTGTTTTTTCTGCATGAATCTGAACTGATACAGATTTACATGAGTAGTTAAAAAGTAATACCAATTGGGAAATAAAATCCCTAACAGCACCACAGAAAAGCAATAAACTTAAGAAGCAGTTAGACAGACAGAAGAATGATCACAAATGCTTTACAATAGGGAAAAAAAAATTAATACCAGAGAAAAGAGTGGTTGGACACTTGTAAAGCTGGTTGTGGCAGGCTGAAAGCAGGGAATCCAAAAAGCCATTAGAAAAGAGACATGAAGAATCTTGTAATAATATCCTGGGGAACATGCTCGCTTCAGACTCAATGCCTTTAAGACCATATTGTGTGTCCTGTGACTGTTGTTTAATGTCTAATCCTTCTGCAACGATTGGTAGAGAACTTGTGTTGGTATCAGCCCCATGTCCTCAAGGAAATAAATCTGGACTTGACATCAAATTACATGTTTTGTACCCAGGACATTTGAGGTATCTTCCCAATCTGGTGCATTCAGAGATCTGCACCCAATAACTCTTTTGATGCCAGTGCAAGGGTAACAGTTTCATTTGCTTCCTGCAGCTTCTTCTCATTTTAAATGAGGGGCAAAACCCCCCTGTGAATAAAGCCCGGTGTTCAGAACTATTCCCTCCATAACAGTTGTGAAGCTGTGAAGTTGAGCAGTTCCAGGCTGCACACTCACCCTGATAAATAACTCCTTGGTGCTGTGGGATGGCTGCAGGGGAGGCTGTTCCCAAGGTCACACACCCAGCAAGGGCTGGGCTCCTTCTGGCTCTGCTCCCTTCAGCTGCAAACTCGTCACTGCTCTTACTGAGAGCAAACCTGATGGCCAGGAGCTCTCCTGCCTCCCTGGCATGTGAGGGCCCACGAGCTGAAACAAACCCAACTGCAAGTACCCCAAGGTCTTTTGGGGTTTTTTTCTGAATATTCTGAAATTTAAGAAATATCTGCTTGAGGAATGAGTTTTTTTCCAGGTAAGTTATTCAGGGGTAAGTTTACAGTTCAGAAGGAAGGGGAAGGTAAGGAGCCTTTTATTGACAGTTGATAAAGCACTTGATCTGATAAATAACTGCCTCAGACGTGGTGTGCCCATTTATCACCCTGCTCACAGCCCTCCCCAGACACCAGCTCTGGCAGGAGCCCAGCTGATGAATGGCTGCAGGGGGCTGGGGGCTGGTGTGTGACAAGCTTATTTATTGGGTTAAACAGGAACACAAAAACCTTTAAAGGACAATAATAAATGCTTCTTCTTCAAGATACTGCCAGACACATTGGACTGACATCACCTGACTTCTGCTTTTATTTGGTCGGGTTTTCCTGTTTGTTCAGAATTTACTGCGAGCTCGAGGCCCTGCAGCCAAAATCTGTAGAAAGCTCCTGACCTGCCTTGGCAAAGGCCAGCTCTGCCCAACAAAAGCCTCTTCTCCAGCATCAGTTACTGTGGTGGCTTGCTCTGACTTCAGAGAGACCCAGTCTGAGCTGAGTTGGTAACTTAGGAGGAGCTGGATCACAATCTCCCCATCATTCAGAGCTTTTTTTATGTCTTTTCTGCTTTCTGCTTCAGCAATTTCTCCCAGTGCTCCCAGCACTTCAATTCCCTCGTCACAAAAAGCAAGTAATTTTGATTTCCTTTTCTAACCTGCTTGAATTGTTTCCTGTGCATGTCCAGGACAGCTGAGAAGGGCCCCACAGGGACCAAAAAGGTGATGCAAGAAAAAAAGATGAGAGAGGCTACAGTAGGAATTCACCAGAGGATCAGTGGTCTGGTGAACAGAACCAAGACCAGAGACTCGTGCCCTTCCATCACAAGTGAAAAGGGGAAATTATCAGATGGCAGGGCTCAAAACAAAGAGAAGACCATGTTTCCCCATACAATGCAGCTGCATCAGGAAGTTCATGGCTGCAGAAAACAGGGATGTTTATATGGATTGACCTCCACTGCAGTTTAAAGAGAAATCAAACGAATTAATGGAAGAAGGAACTGGATCACACCTCTAGATCCCAAACACGCTGAGCTGCACAGCTGGAATGCAGCTGCCTCTGCTCTCACATCACTCCTCTGGCACCTGCTCCAGCCACTGGTGGAGAAATGGATCAGAACAATCCTTGGCCTCAGCCAGAGGGATCCTCTCAGCACAAACACCCCTCTGATTACTGGAACTGTACTATAAAAAAAGAATTAAAGCTTCTTCCCACTGAATTGTTCCTCTGCTGTCCTGCTTTTAGGGACTCAGTTTGCAGATAGACTTGAAGAATTGTACTGGTTAATGGAATGGATTTTGGCATTAGTGGGAAATATAAGCCTTCGATATCAAATATTAAATTATTCCTGATTAATTCTTTTATGAGCTCGGACTTGCAGCTGATTTAATACTCCTGGATAATTACTTCTGTTGTAACTGTGCCTTTGATTTTTAATTAACCATACAAAGTTTCTCATTCAAATCTAATATTACCTTTGTTAACAGTGTCAACTCTCTGTTTAGAGATTCTGCTCACATTAAACTGTATGCTCAGAAATTAAAATCTGCTTTTCCACAACTGTGTGAACAGGTTTCATACGAGGCTTATTTATTCCACATAATTATCTACAAAAATATTGTTCCTGGTGTCCTGAGCCCTGCTGCCTGCCAAGGAACCCCTTTCTCTTTGCAGCACTGCTCTCTCCTCCCCTCATCCCAGCTCACTCAGAGCCCCATCACAGCATCCCAGACTGGTTTGGGTTGGAAGGGACCTCAAAGCTCCTCTCATTCCACCCCCTGCCACGGGCAGGGACACCTTCCACTATCCCAGGTTGCCCAAAAAGTCAAAGCACAACATTTTGAAACTTGTGTGCCTTTACTCACCTAAATTCCTCTTTACAGATGTAATTAAGTGAATTTACTCCATTAAAATTCAGCAGAAGTGAGCTGCCTGGGAATTGCCTGCTGAGCAGTTTCAGTGAGCAGGCTCCTTGTGACTCAGAGTCTGGGTGTGAATTTGGGTGTCACACTTGAACCATTCACATCAGAATCTGGTCCTTGCTTTGAAAATGTCAGGATTTCTACTTTAACTTCCTTGTAATGAGATTCACATTTACCCACGGAGAGAGGTTTGTGACAGTCTTTCAGGGTTTTGGCAGGTCCACATACCTGCTTTGACTCAAAAAGAGACACAGCCTCCTAGCAGTGCATGGCTTAAGGGAAATGATTGGTGAAGCTCCCTATAATCAAATTAAAAGGTTTATTTTTTCACTATCTAACGTTTTTACAAAGGTTATTCTTAGAATATTGGACATTCTCCTGTTTGACCTGCTTGCTAAATGCAACTGTGCAGAGCAAATCACCCAACTGCAACCTCATCTCTTGTGTTTGTTACATCAGCTCTGCTTCAGCTGGGAGCTTTTCCATCCTAATTAAGCCCTTCAGAGGAGCAGGCTGATACTGAAGGGCTTTTTGCCCTTCTCGCATTAAAGAACTTTGTTTTTAGGGAGGACAAATTCAGACTTTTGTCATCCATGTCACGTCCTGGCATTTTTCAGTCTATTTGGTGTTTATGACCCCTGCCCTCTCAGAGATGAGGTTCAGAACAAGTTTAAGGACTAGGGCAGCAATTACCAAGTGTGGAACAAAGGAAGGAGAGCTGACCTGGACACGGACTCCTGCTCCAGCCACAAACGCCCTGAAAGGGCTGAAGAACAGTTCTGAACTCTAAATAAGCCCCTCTGTGTTCAGCAAAAGGACCATAATCCTCCAGGCTGCAGGGTATTAGGCAGCTGTAATGCAATTCACTCACTGCTGTGATGAGGCATACATAAAATATTTATATATATATATATATATGTGTGTATGTATGTATGAAAAACTAAGTATGGGAGTGCTGCCGATTGTCAATTCTCACAAATGCTAAAGGATTTCTGAGAACCTACAAAGGTCTGCCAGAATTTCCAGGTATTTTAAAGCTTTCAACTCTTTTCCGTTAGGATTCTCAGAGGAGTTCAACTGAGAATCAAAAGCTTTGCAGAGAAACATAAAGAATGCAAACACAGGAGTGATGTGCTGCTGCTCCACCTCCCCTGGTCGGCACCTCTAGGAACTGAGATCAGGAACATCAGGGCTCAAGCTGTGCCCTTACTCTGCCCAGCCACTGAGTTCCACCTGCCTGCATCCCAGAGAAAAGGATGCTGCAGCTTATTCCATGGTTGAAACCAAGAAAATGGAGTCTAAGAAAATAATTACGTTGTGCTTGAGGAAATATGGAAATGACCATGAGCTGCTGCATTTAACAGACTTTTTGAAATTAAATTATTTGTATTCAAATATGTGCAAAACCAATGATCATTTTTTGGTTTTGATCAGCTCAACCTGTTCTTTGGGGAAATTAATTTGATGCTCTGGGTATAAACACTCTTTCAAAATGCTCACTGCTCTTTCCTCCTGCTCTCCTTAGCACCAAAGCAATTTTCAAAGCATTCCCATTGATAACACAAACAAACCAGACGGACCATTTCACGAGGAGCACCAGAAACTGCAATCAGAGAACTAATACTTAAACCACAATGTAATCCATATTCATCAGCAGGCCACACGTGGGTGTGAGCAGAGACTTGGAGCAGAACAGGTATTTGTGACTGCTGAAGGCTGCAGGTAGAGCCAACACCAGAGCTTCAGAGCAAAGGGGCTTTGCTCAGCCACCCACCCAGACCACAGCAAATGCAAGAGCAGTGGCAGAAGCTCATCTGCAATAAACTGACACAGCCTATTTCTAATTAAGGCACAGGGAATAAACATTTAGAGTCTCCTAATACTGGTAAGATCCTGCAGAACTCTGTCAGCTCGAGGCAGCACGTTCCAGCTGCTCTCAGGCAGTGCAGTTCCAAGAGGGGGGATGCTGCCATCCCTCCCTGGTTTCTCCTTTTCTCATCCTTTGCTGAGGCTCCACAGCAGCTCCCAGCTGAAGGGTCTAAGGAGGCTGAAGTAGGATCCTCGCAGGGAAAAGGGGCCAGGCCATGTCCTGTCCATCTCTGACCTTCAGAAAAGCAGGGAGTGGGGTTTGAACTTCTGCTTTCCCCACGTATCACAGAACTTAATTTCCTTCCCAGCTGGTCTCTGATGTCCAGAATTATCAATATCAATATCCTCATTCATTTTCTTTCAATTCCTTCTGTAATTGCTTGGGGACATTAAGTGCTGCCAACATTGGGGTCATTATTAACCCCAGGCAAAATGTGCATTGGAAAACCACAAACCTTGATTCTTGCCTTGTTACCATAGTTACACCTGACCAAGAGGTGACACCTGAACTCTGCCTTCAGACTCTAAGTAAGTGATGAAGAACTAAAGAATCTCAGAAAATGAAATGACAGCATTTGAAGAAGGAAAGGTCAAGCACACTCATGGGAAAATCCTAAAAAGTTAAGATCACACTTAATTTCTATAAACAAATTGTTGTCACCCTGCCTACAGATCTGATGAGATTATTCTTGCCAGCTCTTGATCATGATACTGTGCAATTGCATATTGAGAAGTTCTGCCTTTGATCACAGGGAGCACAGCCAGTACAGACAATGTACACACCGCACGCCTGCTGATCTTATTCTGGCTTTTCCTGGGAAATGAGCAGTGCTGAAACATGCATCTCAAATCAGGAAACCTCCACTAGCACAGAACAAGCAGAAAACAGGCATTAATCCATTTGAAATCTGACAAAATGATTAATACCAATACTTCCACCCCCAGATTTCTCCATCTGTCAGAATGTTGCAGCAGTTACAGATGTGGAGCTGCTGGGCCTGAACACAGAGTTACCAGAGCACTTTGGGGAGCAGTGCTGTGCTCATGCACACTGAGGGTGTTTTACTGCATGTGTCCAAACTTCTTCCTCTGCTGAGGTAAGAGACTGGTGAGTACAGCTTGATTTACAAACCCACGGGTTTTGAAGGAGACAAACAGTGGTTTTCATTTCCTCGATTCTCATTAACACGACACCAAAGCCCAAGGGACGTGTTTTAGTGACAGAACACACGACATCCGTGTTGGGAATTTTTACAGCTGCTGGAGAAGGTGCTGAAGCTGGCAAAGGCTTTTTTCCCCTCTGTGTTCCACAGCTGAATTAAAGGAGTGTCAACTAAAGCAGTCAGAAGCCAGGACTCGGATCAGTCTGAGCCCAGGCAGTGTCTGTCACGCAGTCTCCACTCTCTTTTAGGTGTGACATTTGTTACTTCACTGTTGTCACAGAGCGTTTCATGCCAGGCCAGACGTCAATTTTTGAAAAAGAAAAGAAACTTTGAAATCAGACACATCATTTCAGATTTATTCCCAGCATGGAGAAGATGACCAGCCTCTGAAAGGAAGGAAGGCCCAAAAAGTCATTATTCAGAAGATGGACACACCTGGCTTATTCTGTGCTTGAAGGACAGTTTGTTGTTGTTTTGGGGTTTGTTTTAATTAAAGCTAAACAAAGCCAAATAATGTATCAGAAAATCATGAAACTTTTCACCTAATGTTACCCTTCCTTTTGATGTTCAGAATTTCTGTGTCTTCTTTCTTTCCTCCACACAAACCAGGCTCCTGGGTGTCTGAGTGTATCTCAGTCTCTCGAGTTAGAATTTAAACATTCAAAGAGCTGAGAAGGAGGAACTCACTCCAGTCCCAGATAAATGAGCCTGGCTGCCATGTGACCCAGCAATTCCAGAGGAGTTCTCCTTGTGCACTGGAGGATGTCAGATCTGCATCCTGGCAAGTTTGTATACTCTAAGAAGTTTGCACTCTGCACAGATCCACGTTCCATTACAAAGCAGATCTTTTACAACACTTCTTGCGGGGCAAACGTGGGTGCCATGAATCTGAAAAGCCAACCTGTCAATCCAGAGCCAGCGTGTTCATTTTCCTGAAGAGCTTTCAAGGACATTTACTATAAATCTGTGAAAGGAGAGCTACTTACAGGTCTGGGATTTATAGAAAGTGCTGCCTATTTGTGCTCTGTCTTCTGTCAATAGCATTAAGATTTGCAGTTTGCACTGAATTATCCAATGACCTAAATCCTAGCAAGCTATCAAAATCTGTTTCCTAGATAAAGTCATGCTGGAGTTTGATACATTTATCAGTGCCAGACACACAGCACTGCTTACAAGCACGGCAATTTCTCAAGTCTTCTTCAACAGCAGACAAAAGGGAGGTACAAATGAATTACAACCCATTCACTCCGATGGTTTAAAATAATTATCGCCCATTGGAAACAAAAGAATACAATTCCTGCCTCGTGATTTCACACAGACTCCTGGGTATAATGAGGCACTGTTTATTTACGTAATATAAAGCATCCAAGTCTTATGCTGACAGCTCCAGAGTGATTTATTGTTCTTCCATTATGCTAAATACTTGGGCTAGATCACGCCTCATTATACAAAATATAATCCATTGCCAGTCAGCTGAACGAGACTCGATCTGGGAGAGGCAGGGGGTTTGCTGAGTGTCAATACAGCTCTGTGGTGACAGGTACTGCCAGCAGCAGGGCTCCCGTGGGTGACACGGGGAATTTCTCTGCCCTCACTTCTCCCCAGCATCAGAGGAATCCTGCTGGAGCACCAGCAAGGCAAGTGGGAGCTGCGAGCAGCACGTGAATTCTTAAATGTACACAGCTCCTTTCTAATCCAAAGTGTTCTATGGGTTGCAGTCCTGATCTCAGAGGGGATCTATCCCTCTTTCAGGGAAGATTCCACCAGTCAGGTGTGGCAGGGCAGGCTGCCTTGCCCCAACAAGGGCCAGAGCGTTATGAACACAACAAATGGATTGGCTGCACACAGAATTTTCCCACACTCTCCAGCTGTGATGTGTCCTGGGATAAACTTGGCTTTCAGTCATTTCCTGAACTGGCAGAGGAACGTGTGTGAGGGTCACTGGAATGACAAAGACACCCTGCAGAATGTCCCACACCAAACACTGCATCCACATCCTCTGACACAGCACCCACAGACTTCCACCACACACAGGCCAGCCCAGGGGCAGTCACTGACCACTGCCAGGACACAGCTGGGTGGAGGACGTGGCTCCCCTGCAATGATGGCAAGGGACAGTAAGGTCTCCTTCCCTGGAACTCCAGAGGGGAACCTCCTTAAATCCAACAGGAGCCTAAATCCCATCCCAGACAGCCAAATTTACAGCAGCATCTCAGCTTCCCTCATGCCCAGGGCAGTGCCCAGCACATCCAGCTGCTCTCCCAGAGTCTGCCCTCAAAATTAAACAGCAGAGACACCTCGGTGTTGAGGGGGACAGATGATGGCTGTGGACAGCGAGCAAGGCACTGTGTGAAGCTTTGGAAGCAGAGAAACACAAATGGCTCCAGCTCCCATGAAAAAGGGGAAACCAAAGTGACAAAGACACATCCCTGCCGTGGCATCAAGAGGCTCCTGGTGCATTCTTCTCCTTCTGGCCAAATGCAGTCTGGATTATAGGAGGCTCCCAGCATCTGAGGCCCTGGGAATGTCCATCTGGTGGCAATGCAGGCACTGCTGAACACACACAGCACAATTAGAGCCTTCAGCAGACACAGCCTGGGAAAGCCAAGCCAGCAGAACTCCCCCCAGAGGGTCTGAGACGTTGCACTGAAGGCTCTGGGTACTCTGGGAGCTCGGGGTGGGACCTAAGGCTTTCAGACAGATCAAAGAGCAAAGCTTCAAGACATAAAAATATCCATCTCTCATCCACCTCAGGGAAGGACTGTCCACCAGGAGGAGAAGGAAGAGCTTTCACTGAAAATATCCTACACTGAGAATTTCAGTTTTTTAAGAGCTTGTGAGAGATTGTGAACAGCTTTTGGAGCTTTCCAAACTCTGAAGTCTGCCTTAAGCTAGGTTTATGTTGCATAAACACTTGCTTTCAAATTTATTATTATTACGAAAGATACAACATGAGCATAATAAATGATTGTGGTATTAAAGCACATTTTACAGCATCATCTTGAGTGCTGTTTCCTTTAATGCTCTGCTTACATGACATGGAGGGATTTGCTCTGAAACTGTATTAGGATGGATGACAGAATTCAATAGTACAGCCCAGGACAAATTTTTCTCTTATCTCTGAACAATTCTTAATAGCCCCAACACTGAGAAGAATACCCCCTCAGTTCTGAAATACAGAGATGTCAGTGCTGGCTTGCTGCTCGGTGGAAAGGTGTTTTGAATTCGAGGGAATCTGGTAATGAAGCTCCTGGCTCTGCTTTCGTTCCTGTGGCCTTTGGCTCGTGCTTGAAACAGTGCACTCACAGAGCCAGGGCAGAAGCAAGGGTTAAGAAGTGGGTAAAGAGGTTCTGAACAGAAGAACTTGTCCATATAGTGGGAAAGAAATTACTAAATTGGAGCTTGGCCTTTGGATACAAGATTTCATCACCCCTGTGCTTTGTGCACTGAGAGCAGCAGGAGCTGGGCTGGCTGAATTCCCTGCTGGGGGGGAAAAGCCCTTCCTGGTGATCCCATGGGTGCAGCTGCTGGGAGATGATGCTGAGGGATGAACTGCCCTTCTGGGGGATCCCAGGGGTGCAGGGGATGGGAGAGGATGCTGGGGGATGAACTGCCCTTCTGGGGGATCCCAGGGGTGCAGGGGATGGGAGAGGATGCTGGGGGATGAACTGCCCTTCTGGGGGATCCCAGGGGTGCAGGGGATGGGAGAGGATGCTGGGGGATGAACTGCCCTTCTGGGGGATCCCAGGGGTGCAGGGGATGGGAGAGGATGCTGGGGGATGAACTGCCCTTCTGGGGGATCCCAGGGGTGCAGGGGATGGGAGAGGATGCTGGGGGATGAACTGCCCTTCTGGGTGATCCCAGGGGTGCAGCTGCTGGGAGATGGTGCTGAATCCATCACACCCCTTGGCTGTGAGCCCTGATTTAGCACAGAGCCACCACAGGGCTCATCCTGCCCCGTTTGCTCAGCAGTGCTGCCACAAACCACGAGCACCCCGAGAGCTCCTGGGATGCAGAAAGCATTACATGATTTGCCCTGTCAGTACTGGTCACATCTTCCCTCGAGTCAAGAGAAAACCTTTATTAATGGGATCACAGGTAGAGGGAAAAACGTCCCAGCTCACGTGGCAGCACACTTAAAGCTGCACTGACATGGATCCCTCCTGGCTCTGGCTGCCAGGTAATGCAGGAATTATGCTTTGTATTCAAGCTGCAGATTAAATGAGCTGTCTAAAACCACCGTGACCCTGCATGTTTACTGGAAAAAAAAAATTTAAACTTCAGCTTGAAGGACTGCTTCAAAATAATTAATCTTCTTGAAAGTACTAGGTGGAATTTTGGTGTCCAAAGGTAATACATTTCTTGTGATTCTTATTGTCTCCTGGCTTTTTTTTGTCCTAGTGGGAAAATAAAATGCAATTTTCTAGGAATACCATTATGAAATGATGCAAGGTACCCCTAATGTACACTAATAATTCACACCACCAGGTAACAGAAAGACTGAGGCTATAGAGCTTTTGTAACAAATGAGTTTTGGCTCCTAGTTAGTGAATGCTGCTACAGGCTCCCTGCTTCCCTCTGCTCCTCCCCATAGTTAATCTACCTCTGATTGCTGTAATGCTCCCTATAGACAGACAAATTGTTTGGGTTAACTTACAGCATTTACATTATTTTTTCATTTGTGACTGTTTCAATTAGCAATGTCATCTATTTCTGAAAGCTTTTCCCTTTTAAATAATTGGGGTTTACCCAAGAGGTTAGCACAAAAAAACCATTTGAAATGCTAATCCACCACCTCAGACACAACTGTTCCAGCAAATTTAAAATCCTGTTGCTTCTTAAATATATTGTAAAATACAATAGTGTCCACAGCATACTGATAACCTGTGTGCAACTCAAAGGGAGAGGCCAATGTATTACATGAGATGGGTATGAAATGGAAATGCTGACAGACCCTGAAATAAGCAGAGATTGGGCACAGGGATTTAATGAGCACAATAATGGGCAGGTGGGCTGAGCATCCCTGCCGAGATCAGATCCTGGGCAGGGAAATGTGCCTTTGAAACTGCTTCTTAACATAATCTGTACACAGGGCCAGGCTGGGAATTACAGACAAAAAGTGTCTTTTCATGTTCCTTTTGTCAGCCAGGCCTTTTGCAGCCTTGTTACCAACACACACACACACATACATACATACATATATATATATATTTAATGCCAGAGCAATTGTCTTTCTTTTGCAACATATTTCTTTTTCTAATGACATTCAAATCCAGAAAAGAGGAAGAAATCTGTTGCTTTGGTGCAAACTGTGCCTTATCTCTGGATTCAGTGCTTTTGCTCTTTTTCTTCCTGTATTTGATGCACTTGGACCTAAACCATTAAAACACATGCTCAGCCTAGAGAGCTGGAAACACTGAAAATGTGCTGAAATTAGGCAGCTGTGTAAAAGCTTCACTCCGTGCCACATACCTAGTGGCTGCTGTGCCTTTTGCCAAAATGTAATTAAGAAGTTTCACTTTCTGGCTCACTGACTGGGATGGCAGCGAGTCTGGGTTACTCCTCTACAGCTCCCAAAAAGGCCCCACGACGTGCAGGCGCCACTTGGAAAGGCTGGAGTGGGAACCAGATGGAGACACAGCAGTGCCTGTGAAGGTTCCCTGCTCCTGAACCTATGGAAAGCTTTCCTTCCACACAGTGAAAGCAGCCAGGGAGATTTCATCTCCTCCACTGCACTGCTCTTGCAGAGCACAGGGTTTGGTACCTGTCTTCCATCTGGGAATGGACTTGAAAATAGGTAGAGAAGGAGAAGTTTATCAATAATAGCTATTTTTTGCATTCAGGATGTATTTGTGATTGTTACTGGTTTTCTCGCCCTAGAGGCAGGTGATGGATGGAGAACTACTCCTAAATTCAAAGACATGATGGAGTTCACTCTGAGCACTGCTATCATCCATGTTCTGCAGAATCCAGCTGCAAACTCTGCTCTTGGGTACCTAAAAAATGGCAAAGCCCCAAACTGCCTTTTTCCCATGGGGCAAGAGTAACTCCTGGAGTGGGGTGCTCTGTGCAGACCCAGGCCAGGGGAAGGTGGCCATTCAGGAGTTCAGGACACTGCTTTGCCTCCTCTGAGGTAAAACTGCTGAGCTTTTCGCCGTGGAAACGCCCAGCCTCTGCTAAAGGCACGTTTTTCTGAAGAACCAGTGTATTCTGCTGTCATAACAGAGAACTATTTGAGTTTATCTCCCTCTGCACACCTGGCACGCCTTCATCACGTCCCACTTATCCTCACAGTGTTACACACAGAGGGCGCTGCTATAAAAAGGTGCTCCCAGTAGAGAGCAAAGCAAAACTATAACCACAACCCAGTCTCTCTTCATCACCGGGGTGATTATTGTTTCAATTCTGCAGGTGCTGAACGCCTGTCCACGGGGGATGCGTAAGAGCTGGGAAACAAGAGCAGAACACTTGACACATTTAAGAGTCAGGCTGCTGCTCTTGCAACCAGAACAAGAACAGGCACCAAGGAGCCACTCTGGAAACCAGGGAGGTTTCAGAGGTCTGCTGTGGCACTCGGGTGTGGCAGTGGGCTCTTGGGGTGGGCTCACTGAGGGTGAAGAGAGGTTCACCATCTCCTTGCAGCACCACTGATGGTGAACCAGCCCAGCAGCTGGCTCAGGCTGTGGTGAGCCACGGGCAGCAGCAGTCAGAGTACATCCCAGAAAGAATCTCTACCAGTGATCAGAGACATGAACTCTGTATTTACATTGCCCAGAGCAGGGAATCAGTCTTATCCAAACAAAAGGGAGGAAAGGAGGTGCTGCTGAGGGGCCCAGAGAGGACTAGAAGTTGGAGCTCTAGGATTAAAGTGGGCAAAGGAAAATCCAAACTCAATGTGGAGAAATGTTTCCTGACAAACACCTGACTGTAAAAGGCCAGTGAAAGCACAAAGCTCCCTCCCAGCTGCCTCACTCATGTCAGCACAGACCAGGTACTTTAAAACATGCAGAAGAGAAAAAAATCACCTAAGGCTCTGACCCACTGCCTGTATTTCTGAAGTGGTTTTCCTTACAGGCTTCCAAGACACTAAAATACGCCCCAAAATGTATTGATAACATTCTGCAGTTGTGCTGCAAGGATGCAGCAGGTATTGTCAGCATTATTTCCTTAAGGAAACTTAACCACAACTGCTCAGCTTTAGCCCTTGGGGATAAGCTGATGGGAAGAAAGTGCCCCTAACAGAGGTTTTCTGGCTGTTCACGAGTGGAGGGATGCAAACCTCGGCAAGGTGAGGAGCAGCAGCTGGCTGGGAACTGCTTTCCCCACTCTGCCCTTTCCCAGAGAGCACACACAGGAACAGGAGCCCACTGATCCAGCACCCCCACCAAAGTGACTTCATGAAGGACACGTTGGAGTTATCTTCTGTCCTCAGATCATTTCATTGTATTTGAAGTTAAGTACCTTAATGTATCTTGAATTAATTTTCTTGGTGTTAAAGTGCAAACTGGGCTAATAAAAGTGACACATTGACTTTTTCCAGAGAATGATGTTCAGCTTACGCAGAATGGCGGCATAAATGAAAATTAGCCTCAAGACAATGTTAATTACATTTTATCCATTAGTGGGAGGGTAATTGAACCACTCATTTTCACTGCAAAGAAAACCCTTCTGGCTTCATAAAGGGAAACTATGTGTTTAATGTGCAAATTAAAGTCTAACAATGGAAACATTTGCAATAGGAAGAACCAAAATGCAGGTAATGTATATGTGTATTATATTGCAATGACCATCTTGGACATAATCCGTGTTATTGCCCTCTTGCTGAGCTGAGAGACTTCAAAACGTGTGACAGAACCCAGCTATCTGAAGAAGCAGCCAGGAGTTACTGACATCAACATGAAACATCCTGAAGGACGTGATTTAACCAAGAAAACACTACACATGCTGCTGATGGTGCCATTAGAGCTAATACTGCTCATACTCATAAACAGCAGCTGCAGACAATGGTCCTTGCCGATTTTAAAATCTTCCCACTCGTTTCTGTTAGATCTGCACGTGGCTAAAAGATGGCATTTGCTTTTTGTTGGACAGAAAACCCCCCCAGATGACTGAAGGCAGCTGGGTGGATCTGAGCACTCACTGGGAATGAGCAGGGAGCACATTCTTTTTCAGGACCTGTATCAACAAGTGCTCTGGTACCTGTTAGCAGCTGCGTTAATAATTTGAGTTTTGAGAAACACAGGATGTGTCAATAAAAGTACATTTTGTTCTCTGGGCTGCTGGGAATACCTTGCTGTTTATCTGTGTTCCATGGTATCCCATTGCCTTTGGACCTTCCATGGTAAACAGCAAGATTTTCAGTTCTGGATATCAAACTGTTACAGAAAATTCTTATTCCTCTTATCTACAGCTCTAAGTTCTTCTCTGCAGTGCATTATCCACCCTGGACCTCGCTCCACTGAGACACTGCAACACTTCTGCCTGGGATTTTCTTAAAGAAGAGCTTTGAAGCTGCTGAGAGCTGGGGAAGATGCAGTAAGATTGGAGTGAGGAGTCTCGAGGAGAGCTGGCAGAGAAGGTTCTCAGAAGCTCGTGCTAACAGGTGAAGGCACTGCAGTTTATCAGGCTGTAATCACTGCCTGTCAGGGGATCAAGGAACACCCCTTACAAGACACAGGATTTCAGTGTCAGGCAAATGCAGCACACAAACCAGTATTCTCTGATCCACACCAGCAGCAATTGGACATCCTCAGCACAGCCTGGGCCAGGACCTGGGAGATGCTGAGGGAAAATGTGCTGAAGCACTTGTTCAGGAGCTCAGAGTCACCTTGTCATCTCCTCTCCTGTCACTGACATCAATAAACTGGGTAAGCACACCCAGACCTGGGCTGCTGAAAGCTGCTTGTGCACAAACACCACCAGGAAACCCCACAAGTGCCATTCCATCATCAGCCAAATAAAGTGTAGGTGGAACAAGGTTTAGTTGCAGATAAGATTATGGATTATCTGCCCACCAGGCTCAATAGAATCCAGATTGAACCCCTAAACTTTGTGACCCCAGGAGCAGCATCTGGGCAGAGTTAAGGTGAAGTCAGAATTCCTGCTTCTACAAAAGCCAAAAATACATTCCCTTATTCAAAAATAATAATTTTAAAATCAACCTTTATCATAATATTACCATGAGCATTGAAAAGGATTATCTTATTACAAAAATGAAATGACTTAAATTTACCCTCATTATTGTTTCCCAGGGAAAAAAAGAGGCTTTTTTTATTTCATTGTGGATGAAGCTGCTATTTGCATTTAAATGAAGACATCTGAAGAAGAGGAGCTACAAAGTTAGGGTTTTTTTTTTCTTTTGAGAATGAGATTTCATTTCAGTATTCTATAATGCAAACCCAACTCCACTTTCTGCTTCATTAAACAGTGTGTCACAAGCTGCTTTCCAAAAAATTGTCATGGAGAGTGAGATACTCCGATTATTCCCAGCTGAGGCTTTGTAATGATGGCAACAATTCAGTGTTGGTATCCCCTGAATACCTGGCTTCAGCAAATAAATGAGGTATTTCCATACTTGCTGTACAGCATGGGGTTTTTTTGGGATTGACTTACAACTGACACACGTAAACAATCCTAATGCTCTGATAGAAACAGGCTTGTGTCAAACCAGCTTAGATATCTTACAAGCTATTGCAGCATGAACACTCTGAAAAGCAGGGGGACACATAAATATTAATTCCATGGCAAAGATACTATTAAGGAAAACAGGCAGAACACCCACCACTGACACCTGTAGGAAATTCCCGTTTTCCTGAATGGGAAGGAAGATGCCTGGAGTGGGACCTCCCTCCTGCGTTAAATCCCACACCAAGTGATGCCTGGGTTCTAAGCTGGCTGCAGATAGAAGCAGACCCCAGGTGTGCCCCCTCCCCAGGCTCCAGGGAACATTCCAGTTACCCACTGAGGGGCACTGGGAAAGGCAGGGACTGGGCAGTGCCACCTGCATTCCCATCGCTGCCTGAGCTGAGAGCAGAGGGCAGCTGGAGCAAGGAAAGACACCGAGAGAGGCAGTAAAAGCTGAGGTTAAAAGAAAAGTTTACCAGTGAGCAGAAAAGAAGGAGGCAAAGCAAAAGCTGTTTTTATGAGTCAGCCTGGATGGGCAAAGACAGAAGTTCAACAGAAGTATTAAAACATTAGCCAAAACTGGGAGGGAAAACATCTCCTTTCTTCCTTTCCTCACAGTAAAATGAGAGCCAGGACTGATGACAGGATGTTCCTTGTATTGAAGGTCCTCTGAGTTTAAATGCTGCACCTTAGAGACTGGTGATTGGAAATTACCATCTTTGCAGGGTGAGGTTGGTTCACCTCACCCAGGAAGACCAACATTAATGCAAAACTCCTCCTTCACAGCCGGATCAGTCCCAGGGAAGGCCTCTGCTCACCCCAGGATGCCCTTAACAGAGGAGGGGAACAGCAGCTGGCTCAGCTGGGCACCCCACGGAGCAGGAGATGCTCTGAGGTGGGCACAGGGGCTGGCAGCAGCTCCTGACTGAAATGGTCACCACCCTGAGCCAGCCTGGCCAGCTCTCACACCGTGCTGGAGCTGGGGTAGCCTCCAGTCACAACAGTGGGAGTCAGTGGCTTTAAAAAAAAAAAAATCAATCTCTTTCAGCCTACCCAGGCTCCAACTGATTGGTTTTGCTCAAATACCAGGCTCCTTCTCATTCCTGATTGGTATTTAATTTACAGATCCTCTGCTCACCACAGATAAGAGGCTGATGCCCACATTAACATATGGAACTCCTACTTAAAGATTTTAGGCAGATGATCTGTGCTCCGTGGCTGTGTTCTGTAGAAGTTCCCTTCAGTTGTACCTACACATGGCACATTTTCTAAAGCCACTGTATCAGCTACCTGCCAAATACACGGTGAATAAAGTAAAAAGTTCTATTTTCTTGTGGTAGACACCTCATTTAATTGATTTTCAAGAATAATAATTTTAAACTAAGCAGTAAATGGTCTCAAGAAAACTCCTTTTCATGCAGCAATGCAGGAATGCTTTGATTAGTTAAACCAAGAGAAAAGAAAAACCTGCAGGAAGCTGCAGAAAAGGAAGTCTAAGGATGAAATTCTTCTATCCAGTGTATTCATGCACAGCCTACCAACGACAGTGGAAATTCAGTGTGCATATTCAAGGACAGAATTTGGTCCAAAGGGATAAATTTTCAAAGGATGCTGGTTTTTTCCTTGCACCCAGCATTTGCATAGGCTCATTAGTATTTGTGCAGGGGGTACCTGTGCCCTCAGCCAGGCATTGCAGAGTGGAATTTCCTATTCTGCCTGCATCAGCAGAGGGTTTGGTGCAGTCCTTCACTCTGGTGCACTGGAGAGCACTGAGACAGAATTGGGTATTTACTGATATGCTCTGGAAATGGATTTCACATGCTCTGACTGCTCCAATCTATTCTCCAGCAATGCTCAAGAGAAACATTGCCCACGTTCATTCCTGCTTTATAAAATAAAGATGCACAGAGGTCTATATTTAAGCAGTCAGGATGTTTTCAGGTCACAGTTCATGCCCTCTGGAGCCTTCAGCGTGTGCACTCCCTTCTGTACGTGCCAAACAGCCCTGAGTGCCTGGGCTGAGCTCTGAGTGCCTGGGCTGAGCCCTGAGTGCCTGGGCTGAGCCCTGCACTGCCTGGGCTGAGCCCTGCACTGCCTGGGCTGAGCCCTGAGTGCCTGGGCTGAGCCCTGAGTGCCTGGGCTGAGCCCTGAGTGCCTGGGCTGAGCTCTGAGTGCCTGGGCTGAGCTCTGAGTGCCTGGGCTGAGCCCTGCACTGCCTGGGCTGAGCCCTGAGTGCCTGAGCTGAGCTCTGAGTGCCTGGGCTGAGCCCTCACTGCCCGGGCTGAGCCCTGAGTGCCTGGGCTGAGCCCTGAGTGCC
>VZTH01005957.1:128846-152447 GCA_013397815.1 Aleadryas rufinucha
TGCCTGGGGTGAGCCCTGAGTGCCCTGGGCTGAAGCCCTGAGTGCCTGGGCTGAGCTCTGAGTGCCTGGGCTGAGCCCTGAGTGCCTGGGCTGAGCCCTGCACTGCCTGGGCTGAGCCCTGAGTGCCCTGGGCTGAGCCCTGAGTGCCTGGGCTGAGCCCTGCACTGCTCTGCTCATCAGACCCTTTGCAGCCAGACTGTAACCCTTCAGTGACACCCCACAGGTACTGTCAGAGGAACCTTATCCCCAAAACGCTGATCCCACATCATCTGCAAGTACCTGACCATGTAACCAGGGCTGGTTATAGAAAGGACACACGCAGCAGGGTTTGCTTTGTAACTGGAAATACACGAGGCAAGCCACATTTTTAAGAAGATGAGAAGAAACAGTCTACAAATCAATAATAATAATATCCACAAGCTGAGATATTCAGCAGGCAAGAGCAGTAAAACTCAGTCTCACCCCAGACTGTATCAAACCCTGCTCTGGTGAACAGAGTATCTGTGTTTAACTAACAGTGCACCAGCACCAGCCCTGCCTCTGCTGAGCACCCACAGACACAGCTACCAAGAGATAACTCATACACAGAGAGATGGACGAGTTTCTTTTCATTCCCTTTTCTCTAGCACTCTCTAAATAAACCTGGATTAAACTAATAGGTGACGAATGCCTTTCTTTCCTTGGCCCTCCCTCTCCCCTCCTCACGCTCCCTTTTCCCCTTCAGATGTGACTCAGGAGAAAATCTTCCACAAGCCAAGGTTGCATTAAAGGTTTTGTGCTTTGCAGACATTCAGGAAAATATTAAATCCTACTGGTTGTGTCCTAGAAACAGTAAATAAACCACAGCAAATACACAGGCACCTTCAAGGCTCAGTTCATGTTTTCCTATGCAAGGCCTCTAGCATGAAACAATAGAAATGACACTCCCACATGAAGAAAAATTACCAACTGCAATCCTTTAAAATCATTTTGAAGATCACCTGATGATCTTTTCATACACTTCTGCACTGATATCCAGGGCAGAAGCAGGGCACCAATCTCTCCACATGAACACTTCTGAAATGGGAGTGATTCTGTCTCGAGTGGTTCCAAAAGCAAGCTGATGATCTGCCCTGCAAGCTGATGATCTTGTTCAGCAAGAACAAGTCAATTGGCCTGTGACTCACAGCTCCTGTACTCATACCTTTATTAATAAGCTTATTTGAATTTCTTTCCAGTGAATTCTGAAAATCAATCCTTTTATCAAATGCCTTGTGCACAGCTTACACAAGGGCAGCTGCAAGTGATTTCTGCAGTCATAAAGAATTGTGGTCACACAGTCCTGTGCTCCTCTTCTGACATAAATAATTCCATTTGCTCCATCGTGAGGACTTCTCCAACAAATATGAACCATTTATGCAAGCAAGGTGTGACAGGTTCACTTTGCCCTTCTCTCCTGAGTTTCAGCCAAAGGGCAGAGAGTGGATGTGGAAAGAGAATCAGACAGACAGAAAAAGAAGCAACAAAACAAAAGCTGCTCTTTGGCCACGGAGAGATCAGTCTTTCTTTAAATAAAGCCAATCAGAGCCCATTAACAGAGTTTTCTTTCAATGCCTTCAGGGACACAGTGACAGGTAAAGTGCTCACTTTAGTGCAGCTGGACTAACACTTGTTTTCCACAGGGGTTTTTCACAGGCTGACATTTGAAGTTATTTGTCAACTGCCTGCAGTGAAACATCAAACTGCAGCCCACACCAAGGCTGCAGTCCAACACCTTCCTTGGGTTTGGGTGTCACCAGCCTGCTCCAACCAAGGCCCAGATGTTCCCCAGAAACCACAGGAAGCTGCTCCTACTGACACCCAACAACAAAACACAGACAGATTTTGGAAGTGATTTTTGGTCCTGATAGAAAAGAGGAATGGGAACTCACTGCAGGGTCGGGATTTGGAGGGCAGGGGGTGGCCAGTCCCAGGCTGGGGCTCCATTCCACAGCTAGGAAGTGAATTTAACATTAGACTGTGAGTGCCTCTAAGCACTCATGCAATTGTTCTTCAGTGCTCCTTAGCATTAAGACTTTTAAAACCAGGAAATAAGTTAAATGCTTTCTGCCAGCTATTTGTCCATGAAGCAACTCTTGATTGAATCCGTTTAAGATTAAAAAAAGGAGAGGAGATAAGAGTCCAGTGGCAGATATTCCTAAATGTCACTGTGCTAACAGAACACACTTCAGCTGCTGCTGCATTCCCACCCTTCCTTTTCCTTGCTACCACCCTGCATCCTTTCTGTGCATCAATTATCATCACTAAAGGAATTCTGCAAATATACATTTTCTGGTGGAAGCAGTGACTTTTGAAAGGGCATGACTGGGCATCCTTTCCTCTGTCAGGGATGCTGCAGAGCAGATAAAAGTTACCACGAAGATGTTCACAGGTGTAGGGCAAACACTGAGGGGAGATGAAATCCCATCCAGGGGAAGGCTGGATAAGCTTCCCAGCAGAGGGCAGTGGGGAAGACAGGTATGAAGTGAAGACAATTAGTGTGTTCAGTTTATCAGAGCATCCAAATTCTGCTCCCATTTTCGGCCTTTGTGAAATTTCCACTGGAGGGATTCAAAGTTTGACAAAAGTTATTTGAGTAAAACCTGTGCTGCTTCAGAAGGGAGGAACCAGGCCCCACGGTGTGACACAAGTGAGGAGGGGGATGTACAGAAGGGTCAGCTGGCTTTAGAAATCACTTTGTTGTGCCAGAATTCCTCAGGCACATGTGGAAAGCCAGTGTCAGAGCAGAAATTACCAGTCCCTTCTCCTGACTCTGTACAAGATGATCCCAAGATGTGTTTCCAAATCAGTGCTTTTCTCTGCCATGTTTTAAGTTCTGTAATTGGTCTTGTCTGGAACCTGGGACAGCCAAAGTGTCAGGTGGTTTCTCAGAGACAGCAAACTGCTTTTTTTACACAATAAACCCCCACTTTCAATTTGAGTTTTAAGTGTCATGGCATTGTTGTGACTATGCACAAATACCCTGGGTATTTTAAGAATAAATTTGTTGTTACTTTCTCTAAGACTGTCCATTGTTGGGATTAGGATGTACAGACCTGCACAGCACCCCTCAGCCAGACACTGCTCACTCAAACACCCCCGTACAAAGAGACCCCAGAACAGTTCTACAGCAGAGCTCTGTCTGTGATTTACAGCCAAACTGCTTTTTAGGGACCAAGCTGCCTCCTCCCCTGGGGGAACAGCACAAGGAGCTTTACCTGGTTAATCCACGAGCACCTACAGACACAGACAAACAGCCCCAGACATCAACCACAACGTGCTACAGCTCTCCTGATAGCTTGGCTCCCTGCTAAGTCTTTTTTCCCCCAGAAGATTCATGTTTGCTAACTGCTCTCAGGCAGCAGCAGCAGCAACAATTCTTGCAATTAAGATCTGCTCAACAAAGTTCTTTCAGGAAGGAGAACCAAAACATCATTCAAAAGTCAGTGAAGTTTAAAGTGCCTCCACTCCAGAAAGCACCAAGGAGTTCTATAAATCTGGAAAGGATATAAATGGAAACCAAACACACACAGAGCACCTCCACCTGCTCTGCCCTGGAGATGGCCAAGTGGGTGATGTGCTTCTGGAGGGCACTGGCTCCCAGCCAGTCGCCAAGGACAAGGCAGGTCACCCCCTGAGCCAGATGTGGCGGCTGCCCAGCTGTTGGTGAGGTCACACAGGACCCCTGGGCACAGCAAACACCCCGAGGGGTGCTGGCAGTGCAGAGGCAGAGGCAGAGCCAGCCTGGCTATCAGGCTGTGCAGTGCCCAGAGGGAATTCACTCCAGTGAGGAAATCAGGTCAGCTCCCAAGGTCTCTGAGAGTGCTGGCTCCTGTTTCATTCAGCCTCTGCTCGTGACGGGGCAGGGAAAGGTGACAGAGCTCCAGAGAGGAGCCTCGGTGCCCCTGATCAATGGCAAAGGCAACAAAACCAACTGCAGTTCTTCCTTTACTCGAGAATTTTCCGGGTTTCTCCACAGATTGTGTTCTTCACTGATATCCCTGGGTGATGTTATCAGGAGAAACAGAAAAGCATTCCCTCTTACCTCAATTTTTGTAGTCTTCTGGACTATGAGAAAACCTTAGAGACATGGACAAAGCAGTAAAATCTGCCTCCTCAACCTCCTAAGAGATCCCTGATGATGCTTCCTCCTAGACTGTTAATCTGATTACTGGGATGTATGGAAATTAAAGGAAAATATTTTGTGCAGGAATTTCCCAATCTTTTCCAGTCATTAGCCCAGTTCTTTTGACTTCCAGTCCCAAATATGAACAAAACTTCACTTTCCCTAAGACTGAACCTCATTCTCAGCTGCTGGGATGCCTGAAATGGGCACTTTGATCTGCCCTGCAGAACCACTGCTTTCCTCTGTCTCAGGCAACTGGGCTGAGTTTATCCTGGAAAGAGAATCAAGAATCACTCCTCCCACCTGGAAACCCTTTCTCTTTCCGTATCTTACTCTCAAATAAAGTGTCATGACAAGAGGCTAACTTGGCAGATCTTCCTCCTGGAATGAAGGAGGTGAGATTCCTGCCCCTGACTGACCCTGTTAGGTTTTCCTCTCAGAGCAAGGACAGCAGCAGAGAGCACAGAGCAGCCGTGGTGGGCCAGGGTCGGGGCCATCGGCATCCTCAGAGCACAGGGACTTTTTAAAACCAAACCCCAAAAACCTGCCAGGCTGGACATCCCCACATTTCCACGTCAGACAGTGAGAGAAAGCTGAACTATTGTGAAATACTCAAGGTTTTGGCTTTTTTTCTCCCTGCCAGAATCCTCTTCAGAGCAGTTCTGAGGACACTGCACATCCATTATGTACTCAAAGCAGCCTCAGAACCAGCATTGTTTAATTAGGCTGTGGAGACAGATGCAAAGGAGAACAGAAGCAAGGAAAGGACCCATCTTCAAACTCACAGCACAGTCCATTCATGGACCAAACACCAACACCAAACTTCCTCATTCTCTATGTTCTTCCCACTCTAGTATGGAAAAGGGAAATTAAAGATGAACATAACTGGAACTGGACTTTTTCTTCCTCCTTAAGACCTTCCACTCCTGCTGTAGAAGCTGAGGGACAGAGTCAAAGCTGAGAGTCGCTTCAGAAAGCCAAGTCTAAAAAATTTAAGTTTTTACAATAAGAAATTAATAAATCATTTGACAGACCACAGAACAAAAACCACATCCATGAAGTGTAACATTTGACACTGGCTTTTACTGCATCTGCTCAACCAAGTCCCCAAAGAAGGAGAGCTTTGGTTTCTTGGATGCCAGCTGCAGCACAGATCTGTTCTCTTCTGCTCCTGTTTAGGACAAAATTAGATGTATACTTTTACATATTTTTACATATGTTCAGCTTTTTTCCTCTCTGTTTTAAATGTTGAAATGCTTTGTTTTCCCCCTCATGTCTAAGCTTTTCACTTTTTTTAGTGGTTCCTGTTACCACCTTATCAGCTCTGTACATATATTAGATTGTACCCAATTCTGACAAGGAAACTTAACTCCATTTTCTGACATCTTTTTGAGATCAAAGAGAAAATACACGGGTGAAAACAACACACCTTGATTCCACTGGAACAGGGAGAATTGTTTTTAAATTCAAAGCTGATTTGCCTCACAAATATTACAACCAGAATTTGGAATTTTTACCATGAATTACAATGAAAAGTCTCATCACTATAATGTACTGCCTTTCTTTATGAAACTGCACTACTTTTCTATATCAGTTAACAATTACTGGGTTTTACTGCCAGTTGGAATATCTGAAAGTCCAGCAAGTTATTTTCAAATTGTCAGGAGTGATTTTCAGGCAAGGTGTAGAGTGGTTTAAATATTGACATCCCCTCTGTTTGGAGCTCATGGGTTTAGGAAATAGAAGTTTAGCATCACAGGAAAAAGTCACTTTGAACTGTAGCTGCTCTATCTCCAGGGGATTAATTCTGCAGAATCCCACTCCAGGGTAGTGACTCTGTTATTTTATGGTAGAAGTACTAGTAAGTGGTATGAAAAAGAACCAGACTTTTTTTATTTCACATTTACATTTCTTATATGCCTATAATTCAGTCTCTTTAAATGTCAAGCTTTTTTAAATGAACACTTTCCACATTTTGATGTTGGTGGGTTTTTTGTATTCTCCTCACAATCAGAAATGACATCAGCGATTATAAAACAACATTAGGCATTCCAAAATCTCAGCTGTACAGGTTTCCTGCTTCACTTTTTCCTCATCCCTTCTTTGAGGGTCACAATGAAAGTGAAACAAATGTCCTGTTACAAAATCTGTTTTCTCTGCATTCAGGAAACATTAAATTCTGAGATCTTTATTCTGGGTGATTTGGGTCCATGCCAGCTCCCTCTGGGCAGGTCTCTGCTGCCCTTCTGCCAAGGTGAGCAGGACCCTGCTCTGGAGGCCCTGTCTGTGCTGCTCCTCCAGACAACCTTGGTAGCACCTAAAAACGCATCTCTGCACAGACTGAATTCCTCCCCAGGCACAGGGAAGGTGCTGATACCACAGGGAGCCTCAGCAGGACTCAAACACCCCCGTGGATGCCGTCTGGCTGCTCTGCCTCACCCCTGCCTGTCCAAACTCCATCGTCCCCCCCGAGCCCTGCCGTGCTCTTTGCTACCCCACACAAGCCAGGCTGGGAGAGAGGAGAACAGAGAGGAGCACAGGATCAGACATCTCCTTGTACATCTGCTTTCGGCTCCTGGCACACCCTGCCCATAAATCCAGGTTGCCAAAGTCACTGACCACATCCCAAGGCAGCACAGACCCCCGAGGTGACCCCTGCACTGCTCTGGGGCACCGGCCAGAGCAGCTGCTTCCCACATTCCCACCCTGTTTTCCACGCTGTCCATGCCCTGTCCGTGCACTTTAAGCTCCCTACAGACCTTTTAGGCTACTGCCAGCATTTTGCCTCCAAAGCTGTCACTGCCAGAGCCAAGTGGCTTCTGCCTCCACGTTTTTAACCCCTTCTGTGATGGTGCCACTGCTCCTCATGCATGGGCAGGTGATGAAGTGAACCAGGGAAGCGAGCTGGGTTCAGAACGGTCCCACAAAAAAGGAATTATTATTGTTATTGCTGTTTTCAGCCCAGCTCTGCAGCAGCTCCATGGCACTGGAACCAACCCAGCTGGGAGTGGGCTGGGGAGGAACAACTGTGCTGGACTCAGCAGTGCTGCTGGAGAACATCGCCCTCCTCTGACCAGGAGCCCGGCCCCGTTTGGCTGCTCCCCTCTGGGACCCAGCAGCTCCCCTCTGGGACCCAGCAGCCCCCCAGCTCCATGGACCATCAGCCCCTCAAGGGTGAGTGAGTCAAAGCTGCACACAGCAGCTGCCACTTCTGAGTGCTGGTCACTGATCAATCCCCTGCCCCTCGTCCTCCTGCAGGCACCCTCACCCTGCCTCTGAGGGCAACTCACACAGGAAAAGGAATAAGAAACACCACTGGCTGGAAGAAGGATGGAAAAGTCAGAGAATAATTCTCTTAATTGACTACTCTTCTTACTACTTGTAATCTAGAGGAAATCTAATTAATTCTACATGAAGAACGACTATTCTGTGGTGAAGTGTAATTCCTGATCTCTGGGGCTTCAGCTTACCAGTTGTCAAATTATCCAATTACACACTTGTTAAAATCCATTTTGGGGAGATTTTCATGGCTCGTAAATAAATAATTTCAAAATCTTAAATCCCCAGAAGAAAAAAAAAAAAAAAAAGAAAGGAAAAACCACGAAGCCCCTAGCCCCTAAATGGTACCTCAAAATTACGAAACACATCTAAAAATAATGTCAGGAAGCTGAAAAGAGAGATCCCAGCCCGCTCTGCTCCAGCAGCACCACAGTGGTGATGATCTATTTCAGCAGGGAGAAATACTCTGCTTCTCCTTCAGCAATGTTTTATTCAAACCACTAATCTGAAGGGAACCAATTAAGGCAGCATCCCCTTCTCTTGCCAAAAGGGAAGAACCCTTCCACAGGCACGTCAGTTCAGAGGTGGGAAGCCAAGGGAGAGCACAGCCCCAGCCAGGGGTAACGATGCTGCGGAGCGAGGCCAGGGCAGGGCAGAGCTGGGCTGGTCCAGGCTGGAGCTGCCACTGCCCAGGGAGAGCCACGGGAGCTGCCCAGCCTGCAGGAGGGCTGGAACTGGGAGCCCTTCCTGCTTCCCACAGCTGCCTGCTCGGGGCACACACAGCCCAGGCAGCGGGACTGTGCCAGGCGGGACGGGCAGCGGGGTGGGAGGCACAGGTCAGAGCACGGTGAATTCCATCAGGCACCCAGGGAGAGCCCTGCCATGGAGAACACCAAACACTGGGAGCTGCCCAGAGGTGTGGCTCCCCACCTCTGCAGCTGCCCAAGCCCCAGGGCACTGGCCCAGAGCACAGCCTCTCAGTGCCCTCAGCTGCTCCGTGGCTCTCACAGCTCCTCAGGGATGCTCTGCAGGAGGAGGGGGTTCAGTGACCCCTCAGTCAGTGTCTGTGGCAAGGAATGCTCTTAAATCAATGTGAATTGTGCACCCTCATGTGCCAGATCTGAGCCAAGAAGAAAACCTTCTGTGATCTTCTGTGTTTCAGTGAAAACAAAACAGCACTCAGCTTTACAGAGTATTCTGCAGCATTCGCTGCTGCACTGTATGGCAGGGCTGTGTTAGGAAATCCTGTGAGTGAAACCAGACATGAAACAAAAGAGGAACAGAAGGCAGGAATCTGCATTTTATAAACCCAACCTGACTGCATTGCAATAAAAGTAAGTAAACACCATCCCTGGTTTGGCTTTTTTTCAACAACAACAACAAAACCTTTTGAAATTTCTTTAATATTGAGTCTGATTATCATAAAGATATAAAGATGTTGGAGGAACAATCCGAATTAGGTGGCACAATATTTTCAGTGAATACTGGTCATTCTGGGCACTATGTGTGAGACTTCCTAAGACATCCTGACTTGAAAATCATTCACAGCACTTGTCTACTGAAAATGAGGCCCTTTCAGCTGGCTGAAACTGCCTCCACAAAAATTATCAAATTATAAAATAATTATGAGACCATCGTTCTGAAAACTCAATTCACCACCAAATTATTTCTGTTTTAAACTCAGAACATTTGTAATACCAATGGTTTTAGAGCAGTGTGAACACAGGCCAGGACTTCTAAATCTTGTGTCCATTGACATAAAGGAAGGACAAGTTCTGGTGAAACCTGCTCTAAATTCAGATCTGCCGTGTTTTCCTGAGCCTTCTACATTCTGTAGCTTCAGAGCACCACAAAGATTGTCAGGCTGAAGGATTGGGCTTGTTTCAAACCCAGTTCAGCTGCACGTGTCTAATCAAAGAAAACACATGTAACTCACACTTAAGAAAGAACAGCAGCTCTTATGCAAAGCCATTTTTCTTAGGCTTTAATTCGTAAGAAAAATACCCCTGTGCTTGTTCCTGCTCCTCTGGGGAGCCCAATTTTCGATGTTCCACATCAAACTGCGCGGCTGTCAGCAGCTCTGCCGGCAGCCAGCCCCAGCCCTCGTTACTCACTGCCCCTCTCGCACAACGGGCCGGCTGCTGCTTTCTGTTGCTGCGGGTGATTACAGCATCAGTCAGCCCCCGCCGCAGCTCCAGAGACAAACCCGACACTCCCAACCTCCTGTCTTCAGCAGCAACATCGCCAACATCTCCTTCCATCTGCCTGTGGCGGCCGTGGCAGAAAAGGAACTGGGTTAACAACGAGATCTGCCGGATGGTTTCACTGCTTGGGAATTCACGCGGCCAAACGTGAGCGTGATGCCGCAATGAACGCGGTTTCACTTCCATTGCATGCTCCACACGCCAACAAAATGCCTGATTGTGCAGGGAAAGAGCTACTGCCTGTTATTTCACATGGGAAGGACCCCAGGGTCGTCATTAATTCCGGAAGGGAAAATGCAGAGCGTGGCGTTTGTTGGGCTCTGCAGACGGGGCGTGCTCGGTGGCCCAGCGCCCGTGCCATTGTCTCACTTCACTCTGGGCACACAAACCCAAATGCCACTGCTGGTGGCCACACAGCTGTCACCGTGTGTGCCACCAGGGCCACCCAAATGCCACTGCTGGTGGCCACACAGCTGGCACCGTGTGTGTCACCAGGGCCACCCAAATGCCACTGTGGGCGGCCACACAGCTGGCACCATGAGTGTCACCAGGGCCACCCAAATGCCACTGCTGGTGGCCACAGAGCTGTCACCGTGTGTGTCACCAGGGCCACCCAAATGCCACTGCTGGTGGCCACACAGCTGGCACCGTGTGTGTGTCACCAGGGCCACCCAAATGCCACTGCTGGTGGCCACAGAGCTGGCACCATGGGTGTCACCAGGGCCAGGACAGCAGCAGCCTGCCACAGCACGGCCGGTGTCTGGGGAACAGCAGCAGCAACAGGCAGCTGAAGACCAAACCGAGCCACATTTCCAGACAATTCCATGGAGGTGAGCCCTGGATCAGCCCCACTGCAGCTGAGGATGCTCACTGCTCAAACACACACTCCTGGGGACACCAGCGCTGTCACAGCCCCACTGCAGCTGAGGATGCTCACTGCTCAAACACACACTCCTGGGGACACCAGCGCTGTCACAGCCCTGGCACTACCCAGTGCCTGGTTCGTTATCTAGGTACAGAGAGATGCCAACGCCACAAGCTCTGAAAAAGCCTAAATAATTAACATCTACATGTGGGAAAAGTGTCTTGTAGCTTCAGATACCTGGGACTCAATTAATTCCTGAAGCACCACAGATTCTTACATGTTAATGGAACACTTTCTCCTATGAGCTGTGCAGGCTGACTGCAGTTAGCAGGCTGTGAAACAGAATCTAACCTGACTCCCACACTGCACAAAGATTGATTAACAACCTTTGGAATACAAAGTCCTTCCAGTGGAAGTTGCCTGAGCACGGGGAACCGATCCATGAGGCAGGTTCCTGGATCCAGGCAAAGCTGGGAGCCCCACGGTCAGTGAGAGAATCTGTTCCTCTGGACTGACACAGCAATATTCCAGAATTAGACTGATACAATACCCCAGAAATCACCCAGGGAAAATCTCTGGTTTTACTGCTGTCAGTAACGACCCTGGAACAGAGTAGTACTAAAATTTGCTACTGATACCAGTTGGGAAGGCACTATGAATACGGAAGTCTGAACTCTTAAACAGAAGCAACAGATAAACCCAAGGATTCAGAAAAAAGAAATGGAGTGAAATGCAGTCACACACAGTGAGAAGTTTAATCACAGGGACTGACAGTCAGGATTTCAGCCAGCAGGTAAGAGCTGTTCAGTCTGAAACAACAGAGCAGCAGAAGGATCTGGATGTAACACTGAGTCACAGGACAAATTCATGCCACTGTACAGAACAAGCCCTGACTAAACAGAACCAAACCCTTGCATGCATCTTTTGAGATGGAGAACAAAACATTCCCAGGGCACAAACACCTGGACAACAATGGCAAGAGACATCATCTGCTGTTCTGACATCATCTGGGATGTCTGTTTTCAAGAGAGGTGACTCAAAATCAGGACTGGTGGGTGCTGAGTGGTATTACTGGGAGAATGGCAAGTCTGTTTTATGGTGTGAAATTGTAGGTCCTTGTGAATTGTAAGTCTAATTTCAGGAAGCAATAGAATATATTTCTGAAAAGAAAATGGTTGCTGGCAATATCACAATGATCCAAAGGTTCCTCCCTTTCTTAGGAGTAGATTTCATCTGTGATTCACTAATCATTTTGATTTAAAAAGGCTCCTTTTCAGAACTGAGTAACATTTTAATTAAATATTTGAAAACTTGCCGAATACTGTAATTGCAATTTAAAAGCTATGAATTAGGAAGGTAAAAGCTTTTATCTACTCTCTAGACATCTTTTTCTTTTTCATAAAGCTGTCAGTGGAAGTCTTTAGAAATATTCCCTCACTGAACTGGAGTAGGACAGAGGGTTCTGGCTGATGTGATGCTGCACCTCTCAGCTGCCAGGCAGAACCCAGCCCAGCCCCAGCCCAAAGCAGATCCCCCCTGAAATCCATTTGTTCCTCTACAGCAGTCACAAGGGGGAGATTCACCTTTCAGAAAAGCACTGATTTCATCCAGAAGCACCCTGACTGCCAGCTCGGATGGGGATGGGGAGAGGAGGCTGGAACAGCCCCCAGCATCCCATTCCAGCAGCCCACTGAGAGCTGTGGCAGCTGAGCCTGAGCTGCACACCCAGTCCCTCCCAGCACAGGAACAGCACTATTTAACAGTGAGATGTTCCACATACATGCATTTATACCCCATTAATGCCCCAGGTATTTATAAAACCCATCAGTGACTGCCACTGCCATGCCAGCTGATCCCTGTAATTATTAGAAATAATACCAAAAAAGTTTCCTGTATAATAAATAGCCTCTTTACTGCCACAATGGATTTTATTTATTTATCTGGTCTGCTTATACAGCTTCTTATGCTGCTGGTAAGGAGAACAGTTTACTTCCTGTCAACATATTCGTTAAAGTTTTAAAAAGAACATCAGGAGCAGGTTGAAAGAATGAATTATCTAAAAGGAATAATGTTAAACTGGTGTTGAGGTTTTGGGTACCATTTATTTAATATGACTGCCAGAAACAGGACTTCTCCCAAGCCAAAATGTGTCTCATGGGCCTGAGGACAGGAGCACGTCCCTTGGCAAGAGGAGAATGGGTTTAGGGTCAGCCTTGCTTTGATAATTGTTAGGACATACCAAAACAGAGCTTTTAACCAAATATCATCTTAAACATGGAGTTTTGTTACATGCTGTGCATTATAACAGATTTCTGTTCAACAAATAAAGACCTTTACTCTTTAGAGCTGGCTTATGAACCTGAGCCTCTTCTCAGGGATTTTTTCTACATTTGATTTAAATCTCTCTCTGCCTCAACCCTCACTTGAGTGTCTTGGAGGCCACTGTTGCAGTGCTTGGGGATAATAAATAATGGGCCAAAACCAGAGACAATGGGAGCTGAGCAGCTGACAGAAGCTGTAATTCATTGTTCACCATCCACCTGTGCCTGCTGAAATACGGCTGGGAGGGATGGAAGGTTGTCTTTGGAGCTCTTGCCTCTGCCAAGCAGACTGCAACCTCACCAATGGGCCATTAATTAAGTCTCAAATCTCATGTAGTATCTATAATAGAGTACATATCATACTCTAGTGTTAACTTGCTGATTTGGAAATCTGAGAGATGTATGTGGACAACAATTTATCAAAAGCTGAAGGTCGTGAACCTGCAACCTTTTCAAGAAATTTCTGAGGGGACACTGAGCATCCTGCATACACTTTTTCCTGTATTACAGGAGAAAGTAAACTCACTACTCTAATAATGAATTTATCAACCCTGGGACCAGCATCTCATCCTGTGTTGCCATTCCTGCAGGGGCATACCCCATGGTACACCATAGGAATAAACAGAAAGCACTGGGGGAAGCAAGGTGAGTACAGCAGAGTCCCAGTAAGTGCAGCAGCAGGTGGGCACTGTCACTGTGTCCCAATGCCAGTGTGCACATTCAGATACTGTCACTGCAGCACTCTGTAACTCGAGGAATCAGGAACATCTGAACTGGCCAACCTTCTGCTTTACAATTTACAAATCCATGAGAGTGAGCAGCAAAGATTCCTGGATGCAAAGGTGGTGCAGAGGTGGCGTGTGTGAGTCTTTTAAAAAACCAAAGCTCTGCCTAATGGGAAAGCAGTAAAAATGTTCTTTGGAAAGATTAACCTGTAACTGAAATATTCAAGAGCATTTCTGTTTGGTGCCTCTATACAGAAGATTACATTTCTGCTAAGACCACCAGTAAAAAACTAACCCAGATTACCCCATCTCCAAAACCAGAGAAATAACAAATTCCTTTCACTGTGCTTCTTTCTAAATGGAAGAGGAGAATTTTCTTTTAATTTTTATTTTAAATTTGCAAATGACAAGCTGGCTTTGCAAAGACCAGAGGGAAAACTGAAGTATCAAACTAATCAAAGTGAGACACCTTGAAAGGGCTGCACCTGAATCATCATTTCCTCAGCACAAAGTGAAGCGTGACAAAGACCTGGAGGTCTGGAATACCCTGGAGTTCCTTCCCTGACACTCCAGGTAATGCAGAGAAGGTTAAACAATTCCCAGTCTGTCAGTGATCCAGGGACTGCTGCCATTCATCTCTGCCTCCTCTCTTCCCCATTATCCCCACACCTGTTGCCTTGCAAAATGCCACGTCCTGATGGCTTTACAGGCTGCACGTGACCTTTGGGCACACCATTCTGGGCTGCTGCAAAATGGGCTTTTCTTCATCTTTAATGGAAATTAAGAGAGTGAGCTGATTTGTAGCAACTGCCAGCAGAATCTATTTTTGTCCTCATGAGCTATATTTTGCCACTCCATCACTTGATAATAAAGCAATCAGGGATCGTGGGCACACACGAGGAGAACTCTGGTTTTCTGCCACCACTGGAACCACTGGGGAAGGAACCTTTTATCTTTTCAATTATGTATGGAGAGAATAGAAACCCCAACATCTCAGATGACGTAAATCAGCTCCTTCTACAGCCTTAACCCCCAAGAGCCCAGAGCCTGTGTGGCTGCACTCCAGGGCCCAGCTGATGGAAGGGTGGGACTCGATGCCCCCTGTGGGTCCCCCAGCCCAGAACATTCTGTGATTCTGTGATTCTGTGAAAGCCTCTCCTCTCACCAGCACAGCAGCAGAGCCCTCCCAGTGCTCAGCAGGAGCAGCAGCCCATGGAACAGCCTTGCCAAGGGGTGACACAACTCTCATTTGAGAGACAGCCACCGTTTCAGCTTGGACACACCTTGGCAATGAAGGCATGAGCCACCACAAGAGAAAAACAGGGTTTGGGTCAAATAAAGAATCACAACACCTGAGCAGTTCTGAAGCTGGTAGATGTAAATAACAAGAATAGCCAGTTCTGTGAGTCTGGAGGGGCAGAAAACACCTTCAGTCTTCAGTAATGGCATAATTAACTTGCTATCATCAGGCAAACATCCAGGTTACATTTTTTTAAATGCTCTGAGATTGATTTTTGTTTTTCTTTCAGCACTAAATAATAATGTGTCAATATTTTCTAACAGACTGCCTAAGAACAGAAATGAGGCACAGCCAGACCTCACACAAGTATGCTTCATCCCCAGCAATGAAAAAATGTGAAGGGGAGAGAGGAGCAAATGAACAAATCTCTGTTTGTACTTGCAATTTGGGAATCTAACAGGGTTTTTTTTAGGTAAGAACAAGGCTAAAGGACCAGGTCATTTTCAAGCCCTGTAGTTTTCACTGTGACCATGGGGCACCCTGTTTGAATGCATTGCTGTGGAACACACAGTTGGCTACACACTGCATTTTGAGCTCCCCAGGTAATTAAAAATGACTCACAATTCATGCCATTCCTTTTATCTCTTTTCTCACTCTCAGATATGGAGTCAGAATCCAAAATCTGGACCAAGTGTCACTCAGGAAGTGTAGACCAATGTAAGAGTACTCTGGATTCAGGTCAGGCACGTACCACGATGAACTGAGCGGCCAGGCACAGCTCCTGCTGCACCCACAGGGAGTTCTGAGCAGTGGAAATGCTGTGAACTCGGCTTCTGCCCCCCAAAAATCAGTGCATCAGTGAAAGAGCAGGACTCAGGCTCCCATGGGAAGCTGTGCTCTCCCCTCACAGGTCAGGATCTGACTCTCAAGGTGTTTCTTTGTGTCCCTCCCTCCCCTTTCAGCCGATAGTTTGCACCCTGGAGCTGTAAAGCAGAAGTAAAACCCTGCAGAATGCCAAACAATTCCTTACCATAGCCAAAGGGAGAACTCCTACCAGGTCCTTCTGGCTTACGTAGATCTTGGAGATTCCCAGGTCAGACGTGGTGCCTCCAGGATACTCCACCTGCCAGGTGATGAGCTGGGTCTCAGGCAGGTCAGGCAGGTCTTCGATTTCAAAATCAATCTGCATGATTTCAGAGGAAGGAGCATCCGCACTGCAGCAAGGAAAGGGAAAGGAATGTTCATTCACATGACTGATAAGCCAGGAATATAATTGCTTTTATATTAATAAAACCTTGGATTAAAGCCCCTTCAAAGAGAGGATTTGGTGGGATGATGGATTCAATAATGAATTAATCATTTGCACTTGTCTTAAGATTTGAGGGTATTTCCCACCGATTCAAGTGGCTTAGTAACACTCTGTGGCATGGATCACTGTGCACTGCTCCATTTCATGGGTGGAGGAACACAACCACATCAAAGGCAAAACAGAGGCTAAACCCACAGCCTAAACTGACTCCCGGACCTCCCTTTAACGAGCACTTTGCATCTCCTCCCTGCTAAAGCAGCACATGAACAAATCTGAAGGGAATCGCTCCCTGAAGCAGGAAAGCACTGTATCAAAAGTATTTTCTGTTTTTTAAAAAGAAAGGCATGGAAGAAAGGTCAAAGCTCGGGATGGGGTCTGTGAACAAGGGCAGCAGGGAGCAGGGGTCTGGAAAACTTGGAATTAATTTTTGGCTATACTGCTACCTTGCTGTGAATGTCAGTGTGAGGCTCCTTTTGTCCTTTGCTAAACTAGGAATTACAGATAATCGAGCTTGTTGTGAGAGAGTTACAAAACTGGGTTGTTTAATATCAGCCAGTCCTGCCAGGATCCTTGAGTGAGAAACACCAGAGAAGAGCAAAGCCTGACTGGATGTGGTACTGGGGCAGCACTGGGGGTACTGGGGCACCTTCCCAAAGGCACTCTGGCTGTGTGAGCTGCCCTTCCTTGGGGCCCACGGCTCGTGTCAGAGGACCCCACACAGCAGAAATGTAAAGAGGGAAGAGTGGAAAGGGAATTGATGCAATTCCTGCAAAGTCTGTTATAAAACCAGCTACTGCATGGAGAGGCAGTGAGGATTCCATGGTGTGTCTTGGCAAGGTGAGCTCCTCAGGCCAGTGGCATCGAGAGAGACAAGGAAATACTCGATTTCCTGTAAAGCTGTAGGGGAATGTGGAATTTCCTATTTCAGTGCACAAATCCAGGGGACACCAAGAATGACAGCTACTCCTGAAGCACTGAATGCTGAACCACCTTCAGTGTCTGTGTGGAGGGGAAGGGAAAGAGCAGAATTTCTGTCTGTGGGAGAATCCTCAAGGAGAGGAAGACTGGCACAGCACTGAAGGGTCACAAGCCATTTCTGCTGGAGAGTGCAACTAGAAAAAAAGGGAACATTTCAGCAACTGATCAGAGAATCCCAAAATGCATCCAAACCCCAGCAGGTTTCTCAGCTGATGTGGACAAAGAGCTAAAACTAAGGATACACTTTTATGAAGACCAGATATGACAACAGCCCCAGTTTGGGACTCTTCCCAAGATACTCAGAGATTTCCATTGTGCTGACTAAATCCAGAGCTTTATCCAATGCTACTTCTTGAAGAGGTGGATCTGATCATCTTTAAGGGTTGTATTTCAGTGGATGCACTGTGTTCTTTCTCTCCTGGATGGAATTTAAAGTGAGCCTCTCTGTTTCCAAAATGGAACACATTGTGTTCAATTTCTCATTTCTCCATGTCTTGAAAAAAAGGAGCATGATTTCTAAACCAGCACTGAAAGCAGTCTTATTTCATGCTGACCTAGGTAGGATCAGAAGCTGCTTTATGCAGCTGTGACTATTGAATCTCAGTCACCTGAATTGTGTGAGCAGGAACGGGCAGTGCATTGCCTGTAAGCCCCTGGCAGTGAGCCTGGTCTGTACAGTGCGTGCTACCCCAGTTCCTGTGTTTAAGAGCTAATTGAATCTTCATACAATGAACCTTGGGGCTGGGATTGTGCTCAGGGTGCCTCTCTGCATTATTGCCTCGGTGTCTGATGCTCCCTGTGCCCGGCTCTGCGGGACTGGTGCTGTCACAGGATGTGTCCTGGAGCAGCAGCGAGGCACAGGGGGCACTGAGGGAGCAGTGCCAGACTCTGAAACCACCAAAACACTGCCAAAAAAGGCATTAAAACCCCTTAATCTTTTCCAGGAATGTTGGAGATTAGGGGAAAAGAAGTGATTAGGACAGAGTAAAACAAAGGAGGGAGTGACAGGCAGTGGAAAAGATGGGGAGGGAGAAGTGGAGCACATTCATGAACTGCAGCTCCCACTGGCACAGCTACAGGAACCCAAAGGCACAGAAATATTTCTTTTAGGTTCTGCTTCAAAGCAGGTATTTTAATGAAGCATTTCTGGTAGCAAAACCCCACACCTTGCTACCAGCTACCAAATGGGATTTTGACAGGAATGATTTGAACTAGTTCCTCTTAAAAACGCTAAACACCTCCAAAAGAAAAGATTACAAAGCACCACAAAAACCAGTAAGGATCTCATTACTGCTACTAAAGATGTATTTAAAAATGTGAAAGTATTGCATGACCTATGACCAGAGCCAGGCTGTCAGCACCAGGTCAGGAACTTTGTTCAGTTACTGTACTCATCACTAACTGTGTCAGCCCTCCCCTGTGCAGGTCCCATGGATCTGGTTCCCAACCTACAACTTCCTAAGCTGTGTTCAGCAACTGAGCTTTTTCAAAACAGAAATAAGGCAGAAAGTTACCTTTCAGAAAATACAGTTAAAAAACATAAGTGGAGAAATGTGGATGAGTAATGTTCATCCGTGGAGTTCAGTCACATAAAAATATTTGTGGCTTTTCTGTTACAGAAAAGGCTGCCTGTTACAACAGGGATGTTTCTGCTGGGTACTAAGGCACTGCTCCCTGAAATGATGCAGTGCCCAATCCTCCTCAAGGTGGACATCCACTTTATGGCCACCACAAAGCAACAGCTTGTTGGCAGCTTGTCTCTGCTAACACTAAACCCATAACTGCTGTCCAGGGTGCAGCAACACCGTCAGGGGCAATAGGGGAGGCTATGTGGTTAGGAAGTTTAGGATGGACAAACCCAAAGGTTCCCAACAGCAATTCAGGCTGAGTTGAAGAGTGGTCGAAGTAAAACGGTTCTTGGTGCTAATTTAAAGTCAAATCCCTCACCTGGGTGTTGCTGTTTATAGCTGAGAGTTAAACTGCAATGGAGTTCATTGTGCTGCCCATAAACTCCGGTGAGCAGGGCCCTGCTGAGCTCTGTGCCCTGCAGACACAGCTTTAAAGGGTCTCAGCCCAAAATGAAGACAAGGATGATTAAAAAAACCCCCAAAACTTCATTGGAATGGAGCAGTCAGGTCTCTCCTTCTGCCAGCCAGGGCAGCACAGACAGGTTTGCTCTGTATTTCTTGATCTGCCTTTTATTTCCTAACAAGAGATCAAGCAGCTCTTACAAATTAAGAACAAAGGGAAACTCTGTCCTGTCTCTAGGGGAGTTTCTCCTACCCCCACAGGGCCATCCTGCACCTGCTGCTTCTGACACATCCCTGACACAAAACATTTTATACAGAAGTCTCTCTTCTGCCCTTTCAGCCTGGGAGTGCCTCTGACCGAGAGGGGCTGAGCCCAAGGCCCTTGGCCAAGTGCTGACACCTCCGCTGTGACATCACATTTCTCCAGGGACAGAACCAGCCACTCCTCCCCAGGGATGTCACACCCTGCAAGCCACAGCTTTCAAGGGGAGACCCTGTAAATCCAGGAACAGCTCCTGGATGCTGGCAGTGCTGCTCACATCAAGGATCCCACTCCTGACCTGCCCAGCTGTGCTGTCAGCTTTGATCTCTGTGCAATGCCCACAACACGAGACTCGTTCTGAACCTCCCCAAATGACCCCCCCTGGAATGTTCTCATCATAAAATGTATGAAGTTTCATCACTGTCTGCAGAAGGCTGTAATGGACACGAGCAGCCTAAAGCCATGAATATGCAAAATAAATGTATCACAGCAAAGTTAATGAAAGAGCCTTCGGGAGGGAGAGAAAAGGTAATTTTATTCTCCTGCGCCTCCACAAACGTGCCCAGCACATCTCCTGCAGGGCATCACAGCAGTCTGTGGCCTGAAATGCTGCACGGGCCAGGGCAAGAGGTGGAGGAACAGCAGAGCTCAGAAAAGGAAGAAATGTGTCCAGGGATAACTGGGAGAACTTTCCAGCACGAGAGGAGGGTGGCAGCAGCACAGCTGGCCCCAGGAGGCCTGGAGGGGTTTGTGAAAACCATTCCTCCCGGTTCACAGGAGAGAAAATTAAACTGAAAATTACTTCCCCATAAAAAGAGGGGATGAGATGATTCATGCACCACAAAGTGGAATAAGGTGGCATTTCAGAAAGAAGGTGATTTTTTGGGTAAGAGTAAGGCCACGTGCCGTGCTGTCACACAGACACCACCAAGGGAGCCATGGCCAGCTCCCAGCTGTGCTGCAGGAGGGCTCAGAGCCCTGCTGGCACTGCCTGGCACAGCCAGGAGGGTTCAGAGCCCTGCTGGCACTGCCCTGGCACTGCCCTGGCACAGCCAGGAGGGTTCAGAGCCCTGCTGGCACTGCCCTGCCCCTGGCACGGCCCTGGCACAGCCAGGAGGGTTCAGAGCCCTGCTGGCACTGCCCTGGCACAGCCAGGAGGGCTCAGAGCCCTGCTGGCACTGCCCTGCCCCTGGCACTGCCCTGCCCTGGCACAGCAGCACTGGCACTGGGATAAACCTGCCCTGGGTGGGAGGAAACAGCATCAACCAACAGGAGATGGAGGATAAATGCATTAAACCCCCACAGCACTGCCATGTTGTAGCAAAGCTCTGTATTTTTTTAAATGTTTCATGTCTCATATAGATTCTGTTTAAAATGAAAAAAGACATCTTTTCCTATGGTATTTTCTCCAGAATGTAAACAGTTTCACTAAAAGGATTTTACCAACCTTCTCTGCTCCTCTCCTCTGGAATTGTAATCCATTACTCCTGATATTATCACTAAACAGTACTTGTTTCCTGAGCAAAAATGAGGAGGTGGAAAGGAAATCAAAGGATCACTGGAGAATCAGCCCTTCCTTCGAAATATCTGCTGTTTGGTACCTCCTTCCCTCTCTCCCCAGTCCCAGAGCTCCCCTACAGCACATGGGCATTACACTTACACTCCCCTAGAGCAGCAGATCCCCAGCAATGCCAGAAATCTTTCAATAAAGTGGGTTTCATCCATTTCTTATGCAGTGCTCCTGGGAACATGCAGCCCAGTAACAAACTGTCTTCACACCTAAACAGATTTTGGGTGGGGAAAAAAGGAGGAGGAATGCTGCAAAAATTTTGCAGGAAGCTTTTACACTGGATAACAACTGCAGATTTTCCGTGGACTGTTTTGTTCTCACAACTGGTACTTAAGGTAAAAAAAAAAAATCAAACACTGCAAGAACTGACTTTAAACGTGAGTTTAAACAAGCACAGCAGCGTGGCAGCGCCCGGCAGCAGCCCAGGGTGGCTCAGCTCCAGAATGGGAGCTCACCACACCCAGGGCTGATGTCCCAGATCCAGGCAGCGCGTGGGAATCCGGCTGGCACGGCGGGCAGGGCTCCCACCCCTCCCTGGCAGTTAAAAACAGCAACTCTGACATTACCCAAAGAGCTGGGATTTTATGACACCAAAGCCAGCAGTGTGGTGCAATACCTGCCCCGTGTGCTGTCAGCACACTGACAGATCATCCTCCACACATCACCTGATCCACACAAAGAGTAAAAAATAAACTATTTCAGACGAGAAAGTGAGACCTGGGGCTCAGACCGTCCCAAGGTCAGAGAGGGCATTCTAAAACCCAGAATCTGTAGGACCTGGAGCAGTGTGCTACAGCAAAGATCATCATTCACCATTGACAGATCAAGAGAAGGTGATACATACAGCACTACATTAAAATTTCATTTTATTCATTGTCATCTTACCAATAAAAATTCAGGACAGGTAGGCTGAAAAGTCATTTTTCCTTGGGAGTCATCGTATCAAGTGAACCAACTAGCAAGAAAAATCACCAAGAAATGAGTCTGCTAATCATGTAATAAAGTTATTTTAAAAAATTGATCCATCTCTCTGGAGCTTGACATCAGTAGTGCTGCTTGAGAAATATTTGCTGAATTATTTATTTGACTTTTTTTTTTGCATTGTCAAATAAATTATTCACTGTACGATTTTCCAGCTGTTGATAGCACTTCTCCCAAATAACTCAATTCAAAGGTGAGCAAAAATTAGCAAACCTCTTAATATAATATAAATTTAAACCACAATTACCCACCGAGTCAGCATTTCAGTTCAGGATTCTGAGCATCTCCTGACGTGGTGAACGCAGGGATCATTTACCACATTGTGCCAAGGGAAGGGTAAATCAAGGCTGACTTTGTTCCATCCAGTCTCACAACCATCCAGTAAATCCCTCCCCACAGCAGGCAGGGAGCATCAGGTACCTCTGGAGCAGCCAGGTCCTGAGGCACGAGCAGAAGAGCCCCAGGTCCTGTGCGGGGGGCAGAGCTGAAGGGCCACAAAAATGCTTTTACTGGCAGCCCAAAGTCAAACAAACCCCTGCCAATGCCCCCTGCCAATGCCCCCTGCCAATCCCATTTCTCTGCCTGCTCTTTTCATTGTCCTCAGCACAAAAGTAGCAATAAATGTAAGGTAACTCCCTTGTAAGTGTGACAGAAGTGCAGAAGAGGACAGCAGGCACACAGCCACCAGGGTTCATTATTAATTGGTGACGTTTCTACAGGACCCAGCCAAGGCTCAGACCACACTGGGCGAGACAACCACGGAATGTGGTGATGGTTGTCTTAACAAGGGGAAAAACCAGCAAAACTGTAACACAATTGTCATTTTATGGGTAGGAAAACCAGGCATAAAGGCTTCAGTCCAGTAAGAGCTCAGCACACGTGGAGGTGAGGTGTTTGCCCAGCACTGGCAGCGCTGTGGGAATTCACACCACAGCCCCAGACCTGAGCCTGTGGATCCATAACACTCCTGAGCATTCCTAAAACCAGCTTTAGATACTTCATTCACATTACAGTTTGGCAGGCTGTTAGCACTGTCACAGCCTCCTGGAAATGAAAGAAACCTTCTTCTGAATGGCAGGAGTTGCACAAACACCGCGCTGATCTGAGGGAACGAGACCCAGGGTTTTCATGCTAAAACACTCCAGAGCCAGCGCTGCAAATATTTACTGCTGAGTAATCCCAGCACACAAAATCATGAGATCAAGCACTGTGCTCAGCACACAACCCTGCAGCAAAATCCATCCCTCATCCCACAAATATTTATCCACCTAAAAACTCCTCTTATATGTGACCAGCAAATTTACACTTGTGCATAAATGTATGTGGGATTATGTGGGAATTCAGGTTGATGCCCATCTTGGGCATTTAACTTTGGAATTCAGAATGGTTTTGAAATTATACCCCCTACTTCTATTTAAAAGATGTAATTGTGGTGTTAAATCCAGAGCAGAAGATCCAATATCTCAGCATTTAGTCCAGCCACGTCTCTATAACACTTTTTTTTTATGCCTTGCTTATTAGTGTCCACACTGGTTCAACAAATGCAATTATATATAAAAGCTGCATTACACTCCACAAGACTCAAGCTCTCAATATATTTCAAAATCGGTGACTTATTTGGAGATACTTGCCAAGGCACATCCAATATATGAGATTAGCACCCTCAGCTACAGGAATTTCCTCTGCTGTGAAC
>VZTH01005957.1:152745-203995 GCA_013397815.1 Aleadryas rufinucha
AATAATAATAGTAATAATGATGATGATGGCAGGTTCTGATTGTGGCTGTCAGGCTGCAGGGAATTACCCAGAGGGAGCTGCCCTGAGGCAGCAGAGCCCCCCAGGGCAGGAGCAGTGCAGGAATCAGCCCTGCTTTGTGCCCTGAGAGCTGTCAGTGCCAGCCTTTGGGGAGCTGCTGCAGCAAACAGCGAGCCCAGAGACCCCTGGGACAGCCAGGACCCCCCAGCCCAGAGGGAACACAAACCAGCCCCAGCAGAGAGCAGAGCNACTGCTGAGTAATCCCAGCACACAAAATCATGAGATCAAGCACTGTGCTCAGCACACAACCCTGCAGCAAAATCCATCCCTCATCCCACAAATATTTATCCACCTAAAAACTCCTCTTATATGTGACCAGCAAATTTACACTTGTGCATAAATGTATGTGGGATTATGTGGGAATTCAGGTTGATGCCCATCTTGGGCATTTAACTTTGGAATTCAGAATGATTTTGAAATTATACCCCCTACTTCTATTTAAAAGATGTAATTGTGGTGTTAAATCCAGAGCAGAAGATCCAATATCTCAGCATTTAGTCCAGCCACGTCTCTATAACACTTTTTTTTATGCCTTGCTTATTAGTGTCCACACTGGTTCAACAAATGCAATTATATATAAAAGCTGCATTACACTCCACAAGACTCAAGCTCTCAATATATTTCAAAATCGGTGACTTATTTGGAGATACTTGCCAAGGCACATCCAATATATGAGATTAGCACCCTCAGCTACAGGAATTTCCTCTGCTGTGAACTGTTCAGCAAGTATTTCTGCTGAACTCATACATCTTGCAAAACTGCAAAGTTCTTTTCAATTAGAATAAAAATTTTTAAAAGAAGTTTTCTTTACACAATTGTTCAGTGTTTGCCAAGTCTAGAATTAAAAAATGAAACACCTCCCAGCTTTCTTAGTATTAAAAGAGAAGAAGCTTCCAGAATCCCATTTGTTTCTTATTTTTAAGCAATAACATGAAAATAAATTGAAGAAAGACGATACACCTTGCCTCCCTCCAATCCTGGCTTTCTGAAAGAGCTTTAGGCCGGAACACATTTTAAATCACAGAATTACAGGGCAATCTTGGTTAGGAGAGACCTTTGAAAGCCATCTGGTCCAACACCTTTCTCAAGGTAAATTATTTCTCAGTAAATTGTTCTGTCTGTGACAACCAGGATAAGATCCAGCTCCAGCTGGGGCACGTTTTTATTGGAGCAGATGTTTCCCCTCCATACACCTTGGGATAATCTGATAGGAAATCACACAGACAGGATGATGGTACAGGTCTGCAGCTGAGTCCTATGTCCTGTCAAGTCAAATCACAGTTTCTGATGTATTTGTGACATTAAAAATTGTGTCAGTTCAAGAGCTCACAGGACTCGTGTTCTTATTAGCATGAACTGTTGGAGTCAATCATTTTGGGTTCCACTGCACCCACTGTTGGTGCACCTGACTGTCCCCCTCTGAGCCTGTGGAGCACCTGAGCTCAGGACTGGCCAGGTATAAGGGGATACATAAATCCTGGCAATCCTGGGATACTCTCTCAGGAGTGAAGAAAATAATAATAATAATAATNGGGCTGGGCTGGGCAGATCTGGGTCCCTAAGGGCAGTTCCCTGCCAGGACAGCCACCTCACCATATCAGCTCTGCAGAAACTTAGCAAGCTCCATTTCAAAGGCCCTTAGGGATTTTAAATGCCTGTTCCCCGAAGGACTTTTCCAGAAGCTGATTATTCTAATGGCTGAAGCAGCCAGAGGAGCCACCCTGGCTGGAGCTGAAGTCTTCCAAGAGACACTGGTCAGAATGACCAGAGCCCATCCCACCCCAGACAAGGCAAGGGACAGCGGCCAAGGGCAGCTCCTGCTCCTTCAAGTGCTCACAGTAAAACATTAACTAACTGCAGACCTTCTGGAAACATGTAATGGCTCATAATAGCTCCCTCATCAGAATTATTCCTTCCAAGTTTCTGTGTCCTCAAATCACCTCCAGCCAAGCAGCTTCTTCCCCATCCCAGTACAGCTGTAAACAAAACCATTACTGCAGATAAACTTAAATGGACTTTAAATATCCACTGATCTAAGGAGGCAGGCTGAGAAATGGTGGGTTCTCACCACCTTATCTCAACACACTCTGTCACTACGTGGCTGCAGTTGTTTGCCACTTCCAAAAGGAAATTACTCTTTCAGTAAAAATAATAACATGATCAGACTAATAACTGGAAAAGTGGAGGAGAGAGAGAAACAGACATGGCATGAAATGCTTCATGAAATACTCAGGAAATGTGCTGCTGTGAGTAGGAAACATCACCCAACCAGAGCGAGGAGCTCGTGCTGTCAGCTCGGGGGAGGGACAGGGCACATCACACAGCCTTCCCTACGTGCCAAACTTCCAGCTGCTGTAGTTTGGGCTCTAAAGCTGCTTTTGGAGCTTAGTTTGCAGGTACCAATCTTGGACCTCCAAAGTGGATTCTGTGGGAAACAACCACCACTTCTGGGGCCTGAGCTTCAGCACAGCACTGGCCCTCCCTGGGGGAGTATCAGCACTGAACGCAGAAATCTTTGCAATTGGCAGGGGAAAGATGCACATCCAGCCCTTGGAAAAGATGTATTGATTTTATTGAGCTGGAGGCAGGGGAAGAGACACCCTAATTGTTATAATTATGAATTCAGTAATGTTAGTAATCATTAATAGTTTCAGCAGGTTCATAAGCCATTCACGTAGCGGGGAGAAGCAGTAAGCGAAGATCAATTTCCACTCCAGTAACATTTCATAGCACACACCTAACATTGGGCTGCTTGAACTACTCACTCTTATTTGGTTTGTACTCTTACTGCTACTGCCCCAGAGTTTCTTAGTCCAATTATGAGTCTTTAATGACTTAATTGAATGTACACTCCCTTTCTTTGCAAGGCTAACATGGAACCTTTGCAAATACAGACACTGCTCTTCTTTCACTGCAATGAAAATCCTCGAGGGTGTAGTAGCTTGGATACGAAATCACCAAAAATGTGGCTTAAAATATCTCCTCCAAGCAAGCAAAGTGGAAAATTTGGATGGGGAACTTACTCCAGACCTCCTAACTAGCATGGTTCTTGGAATCTGTGTGGAGGAATCCAACGGGCAGCTGTTATGGGTATTAAAAGCAACCAAACGACGCGAAGCATTAAAACAGCACTGCCAAAATTATCACTACAGTCTGTGAACATAAATGGGGTTTTAGGCATGGTTTTCCACTTGCTTTGCTCAAGCTGCTTGACTTCAGTTATGCTGTCATTGCACAGCAGGATAAGGTACAAACAACAGCCACGACGACTGCAGGAAATGGACAGGGTTTTCAGAAAAACGGTGGAAGAAATAACGTGCCAGATTTCCAGAGGGCCTGAATGTGCAGTACTTGAAGGAACATCAAGTAGAGCAGAAGGTAGGTTGGTGATTTTCTGAAAAAAAAATCAGTAGGTGAGGCTTAAAAGGCAGAAGAACCAGAAAGTGCTAACTTTCCACAAGTATTTCAAGGATTTAAGTGTCAAGGAGAGAAAATTGCTACAGCAGGTAGGCAGGAGAGTATAATTAGAAACAACAGGAAATATAGAACAAATCCAAGGCAAAAGGACAGTGGAAGAGTGTCAGAAAGAAATGGCAAACACATTATCTGGGAAGGTGTAGAATGAGACAGGATAACATGCTTGGAAAGAAATCATTTTTGCAGTGGCCTATATGGCTATAACAAGCTGGTTGGGGTTTTGTTTTTCTTTCTTCCAAGCTCCTTAATAAAGAAAGGATTATGCAATCAGTACATCTGAGTCTCTGTCATTCCCTCCAGTACATTAGACCAATTTCCACAAAATTAGAGAGAAGGGTGGAGGTTAAGAATGATTAGATTTCTGGAAGCAGAAGGGAAGGAGCGAGTGACGCCTGTGTGAGAAGAGATGCAGAGCACTCCCCGGGAGCCACGAGTGCACTCATTCCTCAGCAGCAAACACAGAGGAACCAGGCTGCTCACTGAACACTCCTCACATTTCATGGCTTCCTGATTCTCCTTCGAGTTCCAGTTCCACAGCTGACCCCTGCTCAGCAACCACTGAAGCAAGCTCTGCCAGTCTGCTGGGACTCAATCTCCTCAGCTGAGCAATGTGTGAGTGCTCTGCTCAACAGGAATGAATCCCAACAGCCTGCTGAGCTGGGCTCTCATTTATCAGCAAAATCTGCAGTTCAACTCAGTAAATTCACCAAATTATACGTGGAGAGAATGATTCCTGACCCTTGCTCAGTGCTGCATGGAGATGACCCCTGCAGGGACACAGAACCTGGAATCAGGTCTCCCCCATAATTAAGAGCATGACTTTTGCTCCCAGACATCCTGACTGCATGAGGCAGGCAGCAAAGCCAAGTTCATAATGGTATCATGGACAAATGAGGCTTTCTCTCACTGTTTAGCTTCTCAGCACAGAGTGCATTTGGTATCTGCTGGGCTGCAATGAGTGCTAGCACAGCTAATGGAAATTTAAAATGCAATATTATTGTTTTCTATACCACAGCATCCTAGGACACACAGTGAAGAGCAGTAACTCCAAAACTGAAGGAAGGTAAAGGAATCAACGCTTCTTTCATGGTAAAAACATAGAATAACATGAATGAATCAAACTTTTCTTTGACAATTCCAAAAGAAAAGCAACTGCAAAATATGTCACTATCTCTTATTTCTATGTTTAATAATTTAGAACTCTTACTCTTTGTTCATGAAAGAAACATTGTGTTCTGCAGAGTTTGTGGAGATGTAAAACAAGAAGCAACAAAATCATGTCTGAATTACTGGTGCAGACTTTTCCAATGCTAGGGAGCAAAATAATCTAAAATATGAAACAGTCAAGGACTGGTGCCAAAGTTTTTACATAAATGTGAGAAGTGGGCAGATGAATTGTGTGGAGAAAGGATGAAGTAGAAACAACTTGGAAGCCATTTGTGTAAGAAAGAGCAATGAGGAGGATTGAAGCAGGGGTGGCTCCAGAGCAGGTATTTCTCCCATAGGTACGAGAACAGTGACATCTCCAGCAGTACTGGTGAGTGCAAATGGAAGTGTGCTCCTTCTTTCACAAAGTCCCATGCTGAAATCATGATCATCCTCTGTTCCTCTCATCTATCTCATTAAATACAATCACAGGGGACAGAAAGAGAAACTTCCACTAATCTTACACCAGTGCTGAGGTTCCAGGTGAAATTCAGTACCAGAACAGGACTGAATTCAGAGACACCACAGCACTGGGTCCATTTTCAAGCAGGAATACAACAGGAGCAGCCACAGAGACATGAAAAATTGCTGTTGACATGGAACACTGAGCTGGGAGCACAGGAGACGTCTGCCTCTGTCACTGCTCTGCTGAGTGACCCTGTGCAAGCCACTTCCCCGCTCATCACTGCACATTTCTGACATCCTGAGTATGGTGCAGGGCTCTCAGATTTGTCAGTGAAGGCCAAAAGGAAGAGTTCAGGGCTAAATTAAGGTTCTCAAAGGAACAAATCCTGATCACTGAGATCCTACAAAAGCAGAACCTCGTCCCTTCAGAAGGATCAGACTGGTTTGCAGCACAGCCATCAGTGGAACACCCTGGAGAATGCTCAGGTATCTGTATCACACCTCCTGATCCCCAGGAGCTGCAAAGCTCATGGCAGTCCATAACACAAGAGTTAGATTTCAGAAGCTGAGTTCTTTTCTAGCTAGATTATTCCACTCCACTGCACTGAAATCTGTACTAGGCCACCGCAACATTTGCCTTCTTGACAGTCTTTAAAATAAAGATATTAAGCCCTCCCTCAGTTTGTTTTGAGGCCCATCAAATCTGGGGACTGTTTGGGTGGTAATTCTGGTCTGCACCAGGGCACTGGCATTCCACAAGGTTCAGAGGGAAAAAGAAATGAATTAAAATAAAAGCAGTAGCTGATAATGCAGGTTTTTGTATGACCAGAGACCCAAGTTCTGTTTAAAGAAGAAAAGCTCAGTGGTGCATCATATTGCAACCAGATTTTGTTAGAAGCACGAACTCAGAGCATCAGCTCCACCAGCTCCCCCTGAAACTACAAGAGAGTGAATTTTTAGCTGTGCTTTGCACTCCTAGACAACACAAAGCCCCCAGTGCTGTGAATGCTGCTGGTTTTAGGAAAAAAAAAAGAAATATATACATATATATATATATATAATTTTGATCTGGCTGGAGCAACCCCAGCGAGGAGTCTGTGCCAATTTGATGTCCTTGCCCTCGTTCGGCAAACATCCATCACTCAGGAGGCTGCTGCTAATGCACAGTGACAGTCACAGGGCAGCAGAAAGCTTTCAGAGCGTCGCAGTTCTTCTCCACGAGGCACGAACATAGGACACTGGATTCAGCCACAGCACAGCTTTCAGGGTCTGACAATGCAACCCGCTCTTTGCAACTGAAATATTTATTCAGGCACAATTACCATAAAAGATTAATATTTAAATAAAGGGCAATTTGTTTTCGTTATTACTCTTATTTCTTTTTAAACAACAGTTAGGATTATAAATTGAATTAGATTATTTATTCCTAAAGTGGCTCTTGAACATTCTGCATTTATTAATACCAGACTGAAATGCTCAGCCATTGATCAAACTCTTTTCCAGAGGGATGGCTTGGGAGGAAAAAAAGAAAAACCCCAGCCCCTGAGCTCTGGATTTTACAGCCATTACTGTCAATTATCCACCCCGCTGTGGAGCACAGGAGATCTGCACTCATGCCAGCTGCAGCCTCAGCCCTGAATCCTGCAGAGGCAATTCCTATTTCAATCTCTGAAGGGGGGAGAGAGAAAGAGGGAAAAACCCAAGCTAGCCATAGAGCAGTGAATTGAGATTGTACCTGTGCGTCTGGAGACCCTGGCACAGCAGTTAGAGCTATTTTTCTGAGGATACATTTTGATAGTTGCAATAACAACCCAAACACTGGAGTCTCTCTGTCTCTTTCTGCAGAAATCCTAAACCCTTGGTGGAGATGCAGGTCCAGCAAGAGGCATTCCACCCATGAGAAGGTGGGAACACAGCAGTGCAGAGACTGAAGGGGAAGGTTTGAGAGAGCCCTGCAGCAGAGCTGGGCACTGCTCCTGCCCCCTGAGCCTGGCTGAGCTCCTGCCCTGGGACCCCACCCCAGCTCTTCATCTTCTCACCCATGGTATTGGGTCATTTCCAGACACAAACCACACAGCATCACAATTTCAAATATCTCCTCTCTCTGTCCTCTCTCCTCATACTCCAGTGTTAATTAACCATGAATTGCAAAAAGCACACGGCACTTCAGACAGGCAAATACGTTTCTGTAACTCGTCTGTCTGAGGTCAGGGCCCTCTGGAGATGGCAGAGATACTCTGGCAGAAAGCTGAATAAAACTTACACCTAACACTGTCCTTTCCCCTGCACTAACACTTCTCTCCTTCCCTTCTCTCTTTCCCATCAGAAAGCTTTCCTAAGATTATGCAGCGAGTTTTTCTCCAAGAGGAAGAATGGAAACTCAGACACCTCCTTGGAGCCCCTGACCTCTGTGATGAATCCAGTCAGCACCTGCAGTGCTCAGGGCTCACTGGGAAACAACAGGGAGGGGAAATGATGAGCTGGGCTCTTCGTTCTGCAGCCCTGGATGAGAGAAGTACCTCAGTGATGGGTTAACATGACAATCTCTGACACAACATCTACTCAAAGTGGAACAGATACAGCTTGAAAGGCCAGGGGAAAACAAAAAAAGAGAAGTTAATAGTACAGACTGGCTGCTGAGCTGTTCTCTCAATGTCTCCTGGTCTCTTGGTTCATGTACTGACATTGTGATGTTTCTTTACAGTTCCACACCAAAAAAAATTCAAAAAATGCCCTTCATGCCATGTGACCATAGAATGGGAAGTGTCTCTAGCTCCAAAATTTTCTGTAGAGTGCACAAACCCCTCATGTGCTTCATTCCTACTTTGAAGAGTTGACATAAGAGCTGGACTGAAAACAAAATTAAAATCAAGTTTCACTCCATTTCTATGAACAACTCAGGTGGCTCAGAGCCTGTTGATTCTTCCCTGCTTTTGGCTGCATCTTGCATCTATCAACATGCAAGGACTTTAATTTCCACTGCAAGCTGCAATTCAAGTGTGCTTCACACAGCAGACAAGAGACTCTCTTCAAAAGCTGAGACTTTAAGCAAGCACTCCTGTAAATACACTGGCACCAAGGACTCTCTAAGCTGGATTTCTGTGTAAGTTGCACCCATTCAAGGGGCAGTTGCTGGTGGAACTACTAACAGCTCACAAAATGAACAAAAAATGCCTTTTCTCCAAACAAGGGTGGGAAATCTCCTGCATCCACTCTGCTCAGCTCCAAACACGGCAGCCAGCACTGAGCCAAGAGCACATCAGGGGTGAGCCTGGGCTGCTGAGGTGGCACTGCTGCTTGGAGGACTAAATTCTCTTCCACAGAGGGAATGTGAGACCCTGCACAGGACAGGAGGATGGGAAGCTGACTTCCTTCACCTGCTCTGCTGAAGGAATCAGGAGCCCTGCTTGGGAACTTCCCCAAGTTACAAGTGTTTGGTGGAGAAAAGTCAGTGAAAACACACGAGATAATCTTCATTTGAAATGAACATCAATTACACTAGGTAAATAAACATTGCTCTGATATGCTGACAAAGTGGATTATTAAAAGAAGGAAAAAGAACCATGGGGATGATGAGGACCCCATCATGCAGCAGGAAGGGTTTGTATTTGGTCACAGATTTCAGCCACAGACGGCACCAGCTCCAGCAGGGTTCAGCTGCTGCTGTATTCAGCACCAGGAACACAGAAGAAGGAGGTTAAGATACAGGACCTGAGCTGAGTGGCTGCCTGACCTGCAGGGGGCAAATTTACAACCTTTCACACTTCCAATTTTAAACAGCAACTTGCTTCAATTTGAGTCCAGTGCAGCGAGAGATGAAATTGTTAAACAAGTGTCAGGCAGCTATCACTTACCTCTATGTGAAAAAAGGAAACAGAATAGCATTAGGGGATCCAACCCTTTAGAACAAAGTACTGTTTCAAAATGTTTGGATGAAACATTGTAAGGTCAGCATAATTATTGCAGTGTTTTCAATTTGCATCTCTGTGTGTTTAATTTTGAGCATGAACCCTGGCTGTGTTTTCAGCCCCTGTTCCAGCCTGTTCACCAGGGGCAGCTCCTGCCCCAAGCCTTGCCGCTGGTGGCCCTTCCTCAGAGCTAATCTAGAGAAGGATTGCTGAGTGTTCTGTTCTTTGTTCCTTTTGCAATACATAAAGTAGCAAATCATTGTTCAAAAGCCTAAAAATACCCTGGATTCTTCTGGAATGGTAAAGTGTTAGCCCTAGCCTGAGATGTCAAAAGAAACAGCAAATTCAGAGGTGCAGATAAAAATGAAATCCATCTAAAAAGAAGGATAAATTATGTATCAGAACTGTGATAGCTCTCATGTCCAAGGACATGACTTAAGCAATCCTGCCTCGTGTGGGACCCAGGGCCACAATTCCTGCTCCAGGGAGTCAGAGACATCCCAGAGCTGGCCAGGAGAGCTCCTGCAGGACCAATGCACTCAGGTGGCTTCCTGGCCCCTGGGACCAGCACAGAGTGTGTTTGTGATGGAAAAGCTGCTGAGGGACAGCACGGATTTCCAGTGGCACTGAGAGCAGGGAGACGTGGATATATTTGGGATCCAGCTTTATTAAATCTCCTTGTCCCCTGCCCACCTCAAATATTTATCTTGACAAAACAAAAACCATCTCCAAGTCATTTCTGCTGCGGGGCCTGGTGTAGCTAGAGCACAAAGCAAGCTCATCCCAGAGCTCTAATCTACACTGACCTTCCCTGTCTTCGGCAAAACCTTTTTCAGAGACTTTCTCCCATGTGAAACAATATGACTTGCCTGTATAAATAAACTCTGTACCAATCCTGTCCTTCCCCACTGAACCCTGTTCAGTTGTCTGTCTGAATTTCAACCTGTGGCATTCGTATGGAGTATTTTTAAATTACCTAAGATATTACAGGTACCTCAGGAAGTCAATAATAATAATATCTGGAATTTACTGTAAATTATCACCTTAAGGTGAAGTGCCATCATCTCATTACCCAGCTCCTGAAAGCACCAGTGGCACACTGAAGTTTAAATAAATTATGGCTTACACACATCCATACATGAACACTCACACATCTTTGACTTCACTCTTTGATATAATTCAATGCTAAGGAACACTCTGGAATTTATTAACATTCTTCCCTTGGCTTTTCTGGTTTTCTCTTGTAAATGACACCAATTCTAAACCCATTCAGGTGTGAGAAATGTTATTTGTTTCGGTTGATTTTTGTGTGCTCGTAGCTTCTCAGGAGCTATTGCAAAACTCTTGGAGGCTTTTTAATCTCCTTCTGAGCTGCTGGTACAGCTGAGAGTTCAACGTGAATGCCTTGAAAACATTGCTTGTGGGCTCACAGAAGGAATTCTGCTGCAGGCCTTGGAGCCACACACCTGCTGCATGTTGGTGTGTTCCCTCCCTGTACCCAATATTTTGCTGTTGACTCACAAAAAAATTGGAGAAGGGGAAAAAAAAAGCTTTATAATTTATAGGAAACGTATATCCTACGTGTTGCTAGGAGGAAATGTCAGGAGAGAAAAGGAAACGCTTTCTGACAATTGCTGGTCATTTTGTGCCAGCAGCTAAACACTGAGAGAGCTAAACACCGAGAGAGCTCTGCCTTCCCTCCCTGAGCTCCCTGGAGAGGGATCACGGCCCAGAACCAGCACCGTGGCTCTCACACGCTGGGGAACCTGCTCGGGGCTCGCAGCAGAGCTGCCCCCGGAGCTGGGAGCTGGGGCACACACACCTGCACGGGCCCCCATCACCCCAGGGCACACAGGCTCTGCTTTGCTGGGTGAAGGAATCCGCCCCTCCAAACCCCGCAGGGTGTCCTGCCAGCGATCCCATCACACACTGAGAGCAGCCAGAAACTCCCCAGAGGGGAAAAGGTCCTTGTGCTGGACTCTCCCTCCCCTGAGGCACTCCTGGCACACACGGGGCCATCAGCATCCCTTCTAAACCCAGTCACTGCACACGCAGCACATCTGGGGGGGTGTTTCCCAAGCTTTTCCAGGGGGACTGAAATTAAAGGTCCTGATGGTAAATATTGTAATTTATTTATAAGAAAAAACACAGATTCAGTGTCAAGTGAGATTCTTAAGAACAGTCCTGTAGTTTGAAACTGATAGAGGAGAATTCACATAAGAGACAGAGGAGTGTAACATTAGACATGTAAGATGTCCCACAGCAGGATTCACACCAGGAGGATTTTTGCCATATCCTGAAAAAATACATGTGATATTTGACAGAGACTAGACCAGAAGCTTCTGTGAGTGCTGCTGATCTCCCTGAGACAGAGCAGCTCCTGGGAGAGCCACAGCAGCAATGCCAGCCTGCAGATGGTTTGCTTGTCAGTGGCTGGGGCACACACACTTTTTTCTGCCCTCTCTTTAATGAACTAAGTTCATAAGCATGTGATGTGTGAGGCTGTGAGCAGGGCTGGTTCAATTCTGAGAGGCAATTCAGCAGCACGAGCACACCAGGCTCACAGAGGGAATGCAGCCTCTTTTACAGGCAATCCTCTTGTGGAGCTGTCCTTCCTTTACGAGAGGAACTTCACCTCGTGGGTGAAACTCGAGATCAATCTTCCTCAAGCCTCTTGTGAAATGACACCACCACACGAGGCACGTTCCCTGCTGTGCAATCATCTCCTGTCCATGTCCCTGCAAAGCAGGAATGTGATGCTCCCAAACACGCTCAGAGTACCCGGAGGGAACGCCCGCGGTGCTGAACTGCGGAGGAAAACATCCCCAGGAGAGACACTGCTCTCCATCGGGCACAGAAGGAGAATTCCAGAGCCATCAGCAGGACCCTGAACGGAGAGCAGAAATCCAGGGTGGCAGCAGCTCACTCACACCCTCTTTACAACCCCCAGTGAATCCTGTTCCACAGCCAGGTCACAGCCAAAGTGCAGCTCTCGCAGCAGCTTCAGCTGATGGAGCCCAGACTGCACTCATTGAGCAAGAAATCAGTAAATGACACAGCCCTGTAAATTACATCCTCATTTCTGTGTCCAAAATGTGATTACACATTAATACCTACTACCAGGTGGAATATTAAGACAGATCACTGCAGCCCAAGATTCCTTCTTTCCCAAGAGCTACAAATAAGGTTAACGGCTGCCAGCCACAAGCCTTGAAGCTGCAGAGGTAGTTTTAATTTCTATTACTTCCCTCCATGAAGTACACTGGGGTTTGGGGTTTGTTTATGGAGGTTTTTTTTGTTGGTTTGCAATTAGGCCATGTAAATAGTTCCAGCTGAAGACGGTGTTAATGTACAAAGCAGTTTGAAATTACAGTGCTAAACCTGTCTCCAGCTGGGACAGCACCGCCTCTGGTTCAGCACATTGACTTAGAGCTGCGTGTAAAGCCTGCACTGAGGTTAGGCTGAGCCTGCTGAAGCCAAACCAGACTTCCATGGGAGACAGACAGCAACTGCTGAGCTGCCTTCACTCTCTGCACCTCAAACCCTGTCTGATCCCAGAACAGGACAGGAGGCACTGGTTGATGCTTGTGTCGTGCACTGGCAAAACCTAAATGCAATTCCCAGCCCCACCTCAGGGTGACATCCTGAGCCCCACGGTGCTGGGGCTGCCTTGCAGCTGAGGTCACTGCAATCATCACCCTCAGGACCCCTTCCTGAGAGCTCCTGTGATTCCTCAGAGTTGTGCCAGCCATGCTGAGAGGACCACGACAGCAGGCTGGGAACAAACACTGGTGAGAGGGAAAATACTGCTAACTCCTAGAAATGGTCTCAATTAGATGAGATTCGTATTTGGTTGCTAAAAGCCAAGTTAGATCTTTTTTTATTCATTAAATATTTTCACATACAGAAAAAAAAGTCACTGAAAACTGCAATTATTTAAAATAAAGAGTTTGTTTTTCTTGAACTGGTTGAAAACATATTCTTAAAACAATCTGCATAAATACTTCAGCACAGCAGATAGAAATGAACATGCCTGCAGGATGCCATGGAGTAAAAATACACAGATGAGGCTGCAAAAATAGCAAATAACCATGAAATGCATGAACCAGTAATGACTTCGTGAAATTCCACTGTCTGAGGTGAATATTTTGCTCTGCAGAACAGGATTGCAAACTGCTGCAAAAAGTCTTCAAAACCACTGCAATGTATATGTCGAAAAATAAATTACTCTGAAGTTTGCTGCCCTGCCCTCTTTTAAAGAATTACATAAATCAGCAAATTCCTCACTTCCACTGAAATACTAATTAAAATAAAGGAAGGAGAACATTATCGTTTTCCCTGGAAAACTTGCCCTGGCCTCAGAGAGCTGCAATATTTCAGAGGGCGCCGTGGCAATGCATACTGGAATTCAGCAAGGCGATAAAATGAGGAGTGAGAGCTGTTCTTAAACAGGAAGGTTCTCCAGCCCTCAGCATTCTCCTCAGCAGAGAACTCTCCATGCACTGGGGTAAAATTTGCTGTCACCACTGAAGAGGCTCAGCTTGACTTTTCCCTGATTTTAGAGTCAATCTCCCAAGTCAGTTCTTGGGGAGCATGGCTGTGGGGTCATTCCCTGCAGCTCCCTCCCAGAGCTCCTGCCCAGCTCAGACACAGAGCTGTGTGTGAGGTGCATTCCACCCTCGGCTCCCAGTGCCCCAGGAGCCAGGACACCACCTCCCCGAGGGAAGTCTGCCCCACTGCAGTGCTGGGAGCTGCTTTCCTGTTGAGCATCAAACCCAGGTTTGATCCACACTCTGGGTTTAAGGAAAGACACCAGAGGACTTTGCTTAGGGTTGTGAAGGTTAACGAGCAGTGGAGAAAGGGATGGAAATGCCTCGTGATTCCTTTGCAGGACTGAAACCCTTCCCTGTGTCACCTGGCAGAGATGTCCCTTATGTCACTGCCTGAATGCTCCCATCACCTTTCCCTCTCCTGACCTGCTCTGCATTCTTCCCTGGCTCCTCTTTCACTCTCACAATTAAGTTTATTCCTGTCTATCATCACGTTCATTTGCAAAAATCTGCGAAATGTCAGAAGTCAAAGAAATGTAAAACCATGAACTCAGAGGAGAGGGAGGAAATCGATGCTTCTGTGTCAGAAGTCAACTTGCCTATTTCAAAAAGCACTCTGCTGGGTTTCATACTTTGAAGGAAGCCGTGGCTCTTGCTCAGATATGTGCTCACATCTCCTGATGTCTGCACTGCTGAAACAGCACAAAATCACTGACATGGAACATTGAGCCACAGCACTTCTGCTCAGGGGCTCGGGAACCTGTTGGGACCACGGCAGAGACTCCCAGCCTGCAGAGCTCTCAGTATTGGGTACAGAAAAGCTGTTCCTCTGAAATCCCTCTTTAAAGCAAGGCTGAGTGCTAAACATGAAAGGGTAGGAATAAATCAGCCCAGACAGATATATATATTTTTTTTTTTTTTCCAAGGCTCTATTTCCACAGAATCCTTGCAGCCACAGCAGCTCCATGGGCTGTGTTTGCTCACACAGCACCCACTGGGTGACCAAAGGGGTGTTTTACATTTCACACAGGAGTTGCAGTGTGTAAATCACAGGTGTGCTGCTGCATCTGCCATGTATTTTAACTCACAGCAAGAACATGGTTGATCAAACATAAAGGCGATGCAGAAAGCCTAAATTCAGTTTGAAGATGTGCCACAACAACTGCTGGAAAAGCAGAATCAGGTATTGTGGCAAACTAGGAGCACACAACTGCCCAACACCATAAACTCAACACTATGGGCATTTCTAAGGAGATTTAGCCCCAGCTGGCTAAAAACCTAAACAGAAGAAGCAGTTTTGCTTCCACCAAGACTTCTTTTATTTGTACTGCACCCACTTAATGAAGCACGAATTTTAATTTAGTCTGACACTTGGATATATTTTTAGATTTGATTTCTGCATCTTCTGCACACACTCACTGTCCAAGCTGGGAACGTGTCAGAGGGTGCTGAACCGTGCACATCAACAACGCCTGTTCCATGTAAACTGTCACAGCACGTGTGCAACAGTTCCTCTGAAGGAAGATGACATTAGCACAGAGAACTGGTCTCCCTGGGGATGCAAAGGCAATTTAAATAAAAGATCTGCCAGTTCTCTGAGCTTTACTGATACAGGTATTTGCCAAAAGGTACATATTCGAATGGTAAGGTTTCCAAATCACCTCTGTGTGCTGCACACACGTGAGGCAGGTAAATCTGTGTGCAGTACAGGGTATTTGCACAATACAGGGGCGTTATGAAGTTAGCTAGAAATGACTGAAGTACTCTTTGATCATAAATACACAGCAGCAGTGGCAGCCAAGGGCTTGCCTGGAAAGGAGCAAGTATCATGTGGGAGACAGACATTTGGGGAATTCATAGCTGTTTGCCACATTTCCTTGGTTCCTTCAAAGGGGTGGGAAGATGGACACATGGGATGGGAAATATTGCTATTGTTTACAACCCTCCTCTGTCCTTTTTTCCATGTTATTTGTTTTAAGGTGAGTAACAGCCTGGCAAGGGATGGATAAATATGATGAAGTGATAGAGACAGATGATAAAACCAAAGCTAAATTTAACAGCAAATACTGTCATTCACTGCAGAAAGACGAGAAGCAGTGCAAAGCATCTGATGAACACAGCTCACAGCATTTTTCTCATCAACACAGGTTCCCAGACAATGCCCAAGTGACAGAGTTAACTCAGTTCTGCACTGCTGCAGGTACACAGAATTCATTATTCATTTTCTCAGCAGAGGTCATGCAGAACATGGCACAGGCACCTGAGGGCAGCAGGTGTGGTGGCAAACCCAGCACAGCAGACGGCTCCTGGCCCCAGAGTTTGCAGTGTGGTTACAAACCCCCGAGCAGGACTTGGCACAGATGTTCAGGGAAGCACAGGGATGACACAGGGCAGGGAAACACAGCTCTGGACACACCCACGAGTTACATAACTCAACTGTTGGTGAGCTTGGAGAGTTTAAAATGAGGCTTTAGGGATGATAAAGGTATGGCTTTGTGATATTCCCTGGAATTTGTTTAAAATGTGAAGAATAATCTAAGAGAAAACCAAAATAAGCAGCTCCTGAATATCTCAGTGGTCACACTGAGATGGGCTCATTAGCCAAATAAACACAGCAATGGTTATCCCAAAGTACACGGGATAAACACAGGTGTGGGAATATCTTTTAAAGCTCTCACTTAGCTCTTACCATTATTACCCCATTAATATTGTTGTGCAATTAATAATCCAGTTTGCACTGTAATATGGTAAGGATTAACTAAGCGATCCCCGGTGCCTCATTTGCCTGAAGGCGTGGACATAAAGTATCCTTTAATTTGTGGGCTGTAAAAATCAGCTCCAGCACTGACACCTTGCACTTCCATTTCACCCTGATGGCCTCTGGCTGTTCCCAGGGGCTGATTCTGTGGAGCCAGCGTGGGTCAGGCTGGGCTCAGTCACACTGAGGAGGGCTTGGAGAGGAAGTAACACACCAAGGACCCAGATTATGAAGCTCTCCCTGGGAAATGTGCAACCCCAATAAAAGTGGCAGATCCAAGTCAATGAGCTCATGAGCAGCTCTAGAATAAATGGGCCACAGGATTATTTAATTGTGACCATGGCATGGACTCTCCCCACTCTTCTAACCCCACTGAGAGTCAGCCCCTGCTCACTCCTAATTCCCAGGCACTCCAGAGGATGATGAGTAATGAATATATCACAGTATCACTGTTTTATATGTTCTAGTGGTGGCAAAAGCTGAGCACTTGTGATTAAATGGAGGAAGTTAAAAGGTGCTGTCAACAGCGTCTTTCTCTCTAAAGGTTTTATTTCTTCACCATCCTTCCTCTTGTTGCTTTAAGTAGAGAAAAATGCTGTGGTAGTGATTTCTTTATTAGAAATGTCAACAGGGTCTGCCAAACTTTAATCAGCTCACTCTGCTGTTAGACCAGACTGGCATAAACTTTCTTTATGAAATAAATGCCTACTCTATTGAGCTTACTATTAAAATACTGCAAATACCTCCAAAGTGTTGAATGCAGCATTATCCAGCTATCAGTCTGAATGGAAAATATGTTAATCCCCAGAGATGGAGAACCACAGCTGTCAGAGGCTTCAGCCAGTGCTGGTGACCTTCACCATTCAAACTCTCTGTTTGCCTGAGTTTTAAATAATTGTGGGCAAGGTTTCTTTCTTCCCCCTTCTATGCTGGCACATTTAAAGCTCCCGTGTCCCCTAATCCAAGCCCAGCTGTGGGTCACCTGCCAAGCTGCCACCTCTGAGCACAGCTGAGGGAGCTGTCACTTCACAACTTTGAAGTTGACTGATCCTCTTTCCTACTCTGATCCCAGAGGAATTAACTCCTCAGGGAGAAAGTCTGCCACAATAGCCTGGCCTAAGACTTGACAGGTTTATCTGCTATTGGTCACTCTGGAACCAGATAGGAAACAATGGGGACTTTCTTCTCTTTGTTCTGTGCCACCAGAGCTGAGCAGCAGGGAAAGGAGACACTGAAGAAAGCATGGGAAAAGGGAGAAAGATTTCAACTGCACTTGGCCAGGATTGCTGATGAAACCAGTGATGTACCTGCCTGACTGGGGACATGGGACTGAGCTTTCCACTCCTCCCCTCCCCACCACCACCCCGACAGTATCCAAGCATTTTTGACAATCAGATCTCAGCTCAGTTTTTAATTTGAAAAATTCGAATTTGATGCATCCAAAATCCTCTGCTCACCCTAGAATATCTTTGTCACGCTTCCTGTAAGAGCCCACATTATTCCCCTGCTCCAAGGCTGCCCATTCAGTGAATTCATTCTCAATAAATGGTTCAAGAAGATATCGTTGCTGAATTTCAAGCAAGTGCCCAAATCCTACTGATGCCAGTAAGATTTCAGGTTAAACTGAAATCCTTGAGGGACTCAGGAGCCAGGGAAGGGACAGAACTCGTGCTCCAGGGCAGCCTTACAGAGGTGGGTTGCCAAGACGTGAACCTTGCAGGACGGTCACTATGCAGAACCCACACTTCTAAAACTCACGTACGAGCTGTCTCATAGCGAGGTCTCTCTCCTTGGCTAACCACACCAGCCTGGGATGCTCTGCAAAGAGCAATCACTCCTCTTTTTTTAGCTCTACCACAGTTTTATCTACTGCCAAAAGATGGATTTTGGTTCCACTGAGTGATCCCCCTCCTCCGGTGTGGCAGCAAGAGCAACCAAGAGCAGACTGAGTATGTGCATGCTAATGAAGTGCAACGAAACAAACGGTGCCACTGCTGACTGAAGGGATGACTTTTTCCAGCCACAGATCCATAAAACATTTCAAAAAAAGAGCAGAAACCTCAGAAAACTTGTGAGGCTTTCAATTTCTTCAAAACAAAACAACAGGGGCAGAGAGAAGTAAGTGGAGAATTTCATATAAACTCCGTTGTTTGAGGCTGGGTTCCTTGAGGTCGAGCTGAGAGAAGGAAATGCCATCTTTCAGCCTGGGTATGTTCTTCCCAGCTGCTCATTTCCTGCGAGACACTAAGGAGGAATCATGACAGATGACTCCTCTGCACTATCCGTTTACCCCAGTTTTACAGCAGAGATCAGGAAATTTATTGGATTTTGCCTGAAAAAGAGACAGCATGTAATAACCCTTGTCTGGGAAGGATAAATAACATGCTGAGTGGAGGTAGAAAAGCACCTTATCTGTTAATTGTAAGGAACACTGTAAAATCAATAGGAATATAACCAACCAGTCAAGGCAAGTTTTGAGTTTCCCTTCAGGAGTGAGCAATGAACGAGTGCCCCTTTCCAAGAGAGAGGTCACTGCTGCCATCCTCCACGTTGCCAGTGCACTGCTGGCTACTCCTCCCCACGTTTTCCTCGTGGCTGTTCCACTTGTGTTAATGACAGCTTTCCCCTGGTGTCAGCCCCAGCATCCCCCAGCCCCAGCGTGGATCCCTGCGTGCCAAGCACGAGCCAGGGCTCTGGGGCCGTGTTCGTACCCGGGTCTGACACAGACCCACGGCACTTGCAGGGCACACTGGGGGGACAGAGGACAAAAATCAGCATCTCAACTCTTATGAAATCTTACTCTTTGTTCCAAGCACCCAACGCAGTGACAGCCCCACTGCTCCTCCTCTTCCCTCTGTCCCCAGAGAACCCCCAGTTGCTGTGCAGCTGGATGAATGTGCTACCAGCCCCTCAAACTGCACACACTGCTCGGCTGTGCTGCCTGGGATGCATTTTAGCCATTTTTCCACGGCACAGCAGCAGTTTAGTTCCTTCCACGGAGCTCTGTCAGCCCTGGGGCAAGGAGCTGCTATTGGCGGCCTCCAGGAGAGGGCTGGGAGGGAACTCACTGCCCAAGGGACGGGAGCATCACGCTCAGGCACAGCAGCTCTCCATATCCTCTTACAAAATGGCAATTTCTTATGGCTCGTTCGGTGCTGAGCTCCCTGAACCAGATGGTGAGCAGGAAAATGTGAAGAATTTACCATCAGAGCCCCTGAAGAGCTTCCAGCACACAGAGGGACATGCCCACTCGAGTGCCCACTTCAGCAGCACGTTTCCATTAAGGCCCTGCAAAAGCTCCTGCAGTTTTGGACAGGCAGGAAAAGAGCACAAAGCTCCCACTGAGAACATGTACACAGGATTAATTCATTAAGTGTTGTTTCTCTGACCACAAGATGTTCAAATGTTTTCATGTAATGCATCTAATATAGTTAATGACCTGACAAGGAATTCAGATGCTGCCCCAAGAGAAGAGGAAATAGAATGGTCTAAATAAAACATGACTTTAAATGGGGAGGAAATCACAACTTTCTTCACATATAAAAGATGTTTCCTTCACTAGGATTTATCTAAGGGAAGTGGGAAATTGTATAAATTCTAAATTAAGCACCAGAGGCTATTCACACTGTCCTTTCAATAAAATTAAACACCCACTCAGAGCCTTGGCAAACGAATAAATGTTACAAGTGAACAGAGTGAAGTATTTTTCAAGAGCTTTGTGTCTGAACTGCACAGACAAAAGGAGTTTAGTTGGGTTTTGGGAGGAGAGGAGCAACATTTTCCTATTCTGAAATCAGAATTTTAAAAGAAGAATTGAACTAGCAGAGGTTTTCATCTGTAAGAGTATATTCCATTTGAACGTGCCCCACATGCACCAGGAGTTAACATTTAAATTAAGTTAGCAGGCATTGGCTGGGTGATGAAAGCCACCCCAGGAGCTGGGCACACACATTTTTCCAGGTGCAGCCAGAAGCAGTTTCCATTTCCGAGTTAGGCTAAGCACAAAAATCAAAGTGACTGCACCAGCATTGATCCCTGCCACAACTGAACAGCAGAGAAAACATTTCAACTATTCTGTTTCCTCAGTCATTCTGGAATGTAAAGCTGACCAAAGATAAACCCAGTTAATTTAACAATACTGCTAATTACTCTTTTTGAAATGGAAAATTTCTGCATACACTATAGTCTTCAGAATGAAATATCTTAATTCCTATTAACTGAGAGGTGCCATGAAATAATTCCTTTGACCCAGGTGCTATTATTAAATTAACTACATGTCTAATTTCTCTTAAAGGGAGTTAGGAGGAATAAACAGATTCAATATAAATATGCTAACAACCCAAAAGCTGTTAAAAAATAGGTGTAATTATTCAGCCTCTGAGAAATAAAGAATTACTGTCCAAAATGCTGCTTGCAAAATGTGGTGCCCAAATTTAAGCCATAATTTGATGTCAGTCTATTACAGGGTCAAAAAAATACAGAATGGGATCCATGACAGACAAAAATTCTTGTCACTAAATGATTCCTGCAAATGAAGAAGCTCAGGGAATCACTCGTGGGTTTGACTCCAGGAACAGAAGGGCCAAGCAGGGCATTAGCTGAGCTTCCCACACAGAGCACTGCGAGAACAACGCTGCCCTGGCTGCTGAGACACATCCACAGCTACCAGAACCGTTTGTGTTGCTGGTGGTGCCAGCACAGCACCTACAGCACAAAATGCCCTCTCGTTTCAGGATTAACACATTTCCTAAACCAAAACTCAACAGTGATTTGTTAAAATTCATATTTCCTTATGCTGCAAGCCAGCCTCTCATTTGTTTGCCTAAATTAAGATTGCCTTCACTTAAACACTCTCTCCAGATAACAAGCACCAACCATTTTTGTTAGGCAAGGTTCTTCCTTCGTTTCAGACCTTTTCCATCTGTTCAGTTGTTTACTGACAGAGGAAACCAATTTCAAGGCAGCCAGTTGTACTGAACTGAATATATTTTTGCATTTCATGTGTGGTTTTTTTCCTTTGTGTCTTCCCCAAATGATGTATTTGTTCAGCCTTGATCTAAAGGGAGAAAGAGGGCAGTGCCTTTTTTTTTAAATAAAATTTCTTTTAATAATACTCAAAAAGTGCTTTAATAAAGAAATCTTGTTATGGTTATATCACTGGTGAAACTCCATTCCAGAATAATAAGATTCAAGCTCATAATCCTTGTTCAAGCAAATTCACATTGAGCCCCAGAAAGCACAAGCCAAGAGACCTTCAGCCTTTATACCCCACTGCCCCTGTGTTTGTTCAATAAATGAGGACTCCAAAGGCAGCAAGGGACACCAATAACAGCAGGAACTGGCTGCACAAACCTCTCCTTCACCTTCCTCTCTCAATTCTGCTCTTCCCCCCCTTATTCTGCTAATCTATAGACATCCTTGGCTTTTAGCAGCACATCCATACATGTAAAAAATCTAAATAAACAAGTATTGTCCCCTGTCAGCCACTGAGGACTCAATAAACTTTCCTCAGCAGAAGCACCAGGAACAGCCAGATCTGCACTCTGTGCAAATGGCCAGAATTGCCAGTTCTGCTTTTTTTTAACTGTTCCCCATGGAAATCATCTCACAAACTGTCTGTCCATTTACCTGTCAGTCCCACTCTGAACACGACTGTTTAAGATGCAAACCATCAAATTAGTGATTTTGCAATCACAGAACTCACAAAGCCTGGGTTCTGGATGTCAGCAATGCTTCTGCAGTCACCTGGGACCAGAAAGTCACAAAATGCATCCTTTCCTGCTGGCCATTGTGCATTTAACCACGAAGGGGATTTTTGCCCCCAGTAACACCTCCTCAGCAATGCTGTCCTGTTCTCCAAAGGACTGGAGAACAGCACTGAACCCAATGTCCCAGCTACCAACCAACACAAGCTTCTCAGTTCATTTTACTGAATACTTTTTGTGTCGTTTTCTTACTCTTCTCTCCCCAAAGCACGCTTGGGAAAGCTTTTTTTATTGGCTTCTTTGACAGCCAGACATCTTAATCACATGGAACGTCTCCCTATCTGCTGGGTCTTCTCTCATTCAGTTTTTATGAGCCTCTAAAAGAATTTGAATGCTGACTTGTAAAACAAGGATTCCTTGTTGCCAGGATGGGTATTACACTTCCTGGCTCGTGCACTCTGGTAGGAATTTGACAAAGGCACAGACAATACACATCCAGAGCTATTCCAGAAACCCACTAAAAAATACTACAGGGAACCTGCTTTAAATCTCATTTGCAAAACATTTTGCAAAGCATTTGTGCAAAATGCCTTATCATTCAACTGGGCATGGTGACACCCACCAGCATTTTAACCAGAACAACTTTTGATCTCTTCCTTTCAACCTAAAATTGAAAGTATTTTATACTCCCACCTCTTCCAGCATGCTCAGTCTCCATGGAGACTACAGGACCATCACTTTTTTTTTAATTAACACCATGGCCACGTGTCACTTGAGTGCAAATGCAGTGAAATTTTCACGGGCTTTCCACTCCATTGCAGGGGGATTGTAGGGCAGTGAACCCTGAACAGGGACAGCTAAATACAGGGCTTCCTGCTAAGAGTACAACAGCAAAGTTACCCTCCTAAGGGAAAGGTCCAGTGGAACCCAGCACTTCAGTGAGTGCAGGGCTATCAGACCTGCCCAGAGTGATGCCCACTGTATCTCTGGATTTGGTTTTATCAGCCTTCTACCCAAGATTTCCAAAAGCTTCTATGGACACCAAGTATGTAATGCTCAATATTATCCCTCAGGATCCAGATGTTGTTATTGTCCCCACTCTTTATGTGAAAACCCAACCCATGAATGTGCCATCCCTTGGCTGAGGTCACACCAATGTGCTGCTGCTGCTGGCCCCACGGATTCACAGCGATCCCTGTGCCCTCTCCTCCTCCTGCAGCTGCTCCCCTGCTCTGGCACTCACCTGGGATTGTCACTGAGCCGTTCTGGGGACCCAACACAATATTTTGGCACTGTTTTCTGGCACATGGAAGCCTAAAGCAGCTCCCTGCCAGACAAGGCAGAAGCAGGAAGGGAAGGAAGGTGCTCCCCTCTCAGCAGGCACAGCTGTTAATTCAGCTGAGGGCAGACATACAATAGGAATGCTGAGGGATGCAATTCCTGACCTCCTTAGGGTCTAACTAAGGTGCAGCTCGTGGACACTGCCCAGCCTGCACCATGCACGAGTGTTGAGTCACCTGTGCTATAAATACAGCAGCATTTGTTTTGGTAAATGAATATGGACAATGAAAACACCTCAGCCACTGGAAATAATTAAATTCAGCAAACTCTGACACCAGTATACAGAAGACTCCATTTCCCTTTGGAGCAGTGTGTGACACTGCAGTCCCTCAGTGCCCCTCCAGATTCAGCAGCTGCTGAGGCCAGCAGCCCATTGCTTTCTCTTCTCTTCTCTTCTCTTCTCTTCTCTTCTCTTCTCTTCTCTTCTCTTCTCTTCTCTTCTCTTCTCTTCTCTCTTCTCTCTTCTCTTTTCTCTTTTCTCTTTTCTCTTTTCTTCCCTGCCTCCATTTAAAAAACAATAACAGAAAACATGGAAGAGTAAAAGCAAACAGTCTTGGCTCAGTACCTTTTCTGAAATGAACCAGGAAAAGTCTGGAATTAAAATCCCATTTTCCTACGAGGGAAAGACCCCCCAACACCAAAACACGTTGCTCCTCTCTGCCCTTTGTAAGGTATTAACTGGGGTTGTACTTCCAAGTGCTTGCAGAGAAGCACAGAGGAAAAGCTATTGACGATGTGATTTTGAAGAGGGATGAGGGGATGGTGCTGTGCTTTGTACCCTGTATGTGAATCAGCCCAGGATCTATACAGAAGCAGCAACAGGGCTGATCAATCTTTATTCCTACACAATCAAGCAAAGCTGCATCTTCAAGTCCCTTTCCTGACAGCTCATAAAACGATGGTATTGATCACAATGCCCAAATTTGTAGTTTTGACAATAAAAGCAATTTGTTTGGGGAGGGAAACAGTCGTATGAGGTGAATGCACGTGGTTTATTAACTTTAAAAAATAATTCTTCTGTGCAATAGTGTGAAGGGTTAGACAGAACTTTTTAACCTTGAAGATTCTGACTTCCATTTTCCCTGCTAAGACACTTCCCTCTTGAGAGCTGATGCTTTAGGTTTGGAGCCAAGCAGAGGTAGCAGGGTGTGCCTCCCTGCCACGGCTGCTGTGGTTCTCTTCTGAGCCTTTGTTTTCCTCCGTTCATCTCAGTTCAGGGGGACTGCAGGGTTCACACAAAATTCACCTCTGCAGGGCTCCTGCTGCCTCACCAAGTCCTTTCTGTGCTGTAAGGCAGAATCCAGCCCAGCTGTCAGACCCAAGCAGCATTTACCCACCCCAGGCCTGAGCCAGCTGAACTGTCCATCCTCCTGGGAAACGGATGGAGAGCAGAGATTTCCTGCTTGGAGGGGTAAGCAGGGAAGTTCCTCAGCTCAGGGGGAGAGGCTGGCAATTACCAGTGCTTGTCCTAACCCTGCCCAGCTCCTCTGCCTGACCCTGTTCATCCAGGGGTCTCTTGGCCCATTGGCACTCAGCCCTTTGTAGGGGAAGAAGCCTTGGCTGGGCCACGTCACTGCTCAGCACCATCGAACTGGAGCGAGCTTTGCCAGCTCCCAGCGCACTGCAAGGAGATACAAGGAGATAAATCCACTGATAGATCAGCCTAGTTCATGGAAGGGAGAGGAGAGGACACAAAGGGCAGCTGCACAGAGCAGTGGGGTGTTCCTCAGCCCAGGCTGCAGCTGCAGCTCCTGGTCAAGCAGGGGCACACGGAGCCCTTGGCACGGGCAGCACCAGCCCCGGCCCTGCAAACACACCTGCACTGGCACTGAGCAGGAGGGGACAGCGCTGGAAAGGCCTCTCTGCCTTCCAGTGGAAGGGAACTGTCACACCTGGCTTCCAGAGCACGGCTTCCAGCTCCTCCCCGGTCCCACATGTCGATAATTACGCCCCAAAGCCAGGTCTGCGCTCCCGAGCCAAGATTTTCTGGCAAGCACTTAAGCACGGGAAAGAAGCAGCTCCATGAGGATGGAGCAAGAAAAAGCCACTTTCCTACAGAATTCTGCCTCATGCTTGATTGGCTCTTGTGTCCAAGAAACTACAAGCTCTTATTTAAGATTTTTCCATAATTGCCTATTGATAAGAATTCAGCTGCCTGGAGACTCTCTATTATGTTTTTCCTCTACTCTGTGTATTTTCATGACACACTGAAGAAATAACCATCTCTGAGTCAGCTGTGCTGCTGTCAAATCCAAGGCACACATGCACAGGCAGCATGAGACTCATTTTCTCACAAAACCTGGCTAAAATCCCTTTTTTTCCTCAAAGGAAAAACCCAACGAAATTAATGAAAAATTGACCTAGCTACTGTTACTTGCTTTATTTCCTTCATTAAAAATGACAAATGCATCCTTGAGTTAGCACGTGTAGTACTGCTGGCTGTATTTATGACAGAAATAAGCATAAGTTCTTTCCTTTGAAATAAACCATCCTACACCTATTATTAGAGAGAGATCTGCACAACACACTACAGCACCTGAATATATCCACTTGCCTGTTGACATCTCTCTGAAATAGGAGGAATATTATAATGTTAAAAATAGAAAGCATGAATATTGTTGATGTACAAACAAAAAAGAAAGCAATATCCACAGAACACAGAAACAATATGGAAATTAAGACCTAATGTAGCTACAGGAAAAAAAACCCCCTCATATTTCAGGAGAAAAAAGCTTGAGAAATTGACTTGACATCTTTATGCACATTCTTTGAGATGGCACAAATTTCAGGTGGATTTAATCTACAGTATGTTGAAATTGCAATCAGCTAATAACCCATACATGTATGTAACTTAATGTGAATTATTAGTCATGGAAACCATTCCTAAGGCCTGATATGCTGCTGCACTAATTTCTGTCGTATTTCTACCCAGGCCTTTAGGGGGGGAAGCAGCAAAAGCTGTGTGCACTTCTTTGAACTGCATCACGTTTTGTCCTTGAAAGCTTCTGGAGTTTTCCAGATCCTCACGTCTCCAGGCTCAGGTTCTGTAGGAGACTGTGGGGGTTCAAGGTGCTCATGTCAGTGCCTTCCCATCTGCTGAACACCCCCCAGAGCACCCTGTGCAGTGGCACTCACTCCACCATCACACACACAGACCCTTGCACACCTGCAGTGGTGTTAAATCCTTTCCAAGAACTATCCGTAGAAAATCGAACGCATCAAAATCGTTGCCTTATTTCCCTTTTTTTCTAGGTTTATACCACATGAAAGACCTCCCTCTGCATTTCTCTTCTCCAGTAACACCTTCCTCTAAAGTAACAGCACCTTTCAACAGAGCACATGACTCTGTTAACTTTAATGTCTTAGTTTTGTGACAATTAAGGGAGAGATATTCAGCAGAATAAATTGACACACCAGACTGTTTGAAGTGTCCTTTTATCTTGTGGATGATTTTAAAAGTTCAGCTGGTTATTAGAGATCAGACTAAAGCAACTCTCTGCTCCCCCTCCTCCTTTTCTTGTAGAATAACTGTGGCAGCCTGGAGAAATATTGTCTGTCTTGGTTGCAGCCACTGCCCTGAAGGTGTAAAGCCATAGATGATTCAATACAGCTTGTTTCACTGCTAATTTCAGAGGGCATGTAGAGCTGCTTCTTCCCCTGCCTTAACAGATAAATTGACTTTCTAATTTTAGAACAGGAGACTTCTGCACAGGCACAGACCAAAAATGCTCCTTTTCTGATGGATCTAAATACAGATTTATGCTCTGAAGAACCAAAGCCCCTGAGGGACTTGGAGCTTGCCATGAGAAATGGTATTTAGGAACGCTGCCCCACAGCCAGATGTTTAAACAACAATGCTGATACTGCTCGTTCCTTGGGAGCTGCCAGTTGAAAGCAGCCCTGGGCACCCTTCCTGGGGCCAGGCTGGAGCTGGGACCTGATTTCAGAGAGGCAGCGGGCAGGGCTGCCAGCCCTTGTGGCTGCAGGGGAGGAGCAGAGCCCACAGATGGCCAGGAGCCCTGCCTGTGGTGGCACTGGCCATGGTGGCACTGGCCCTGGTGGCACTGGCCCTGGTGGCACTGGCACTGACCTTGGTGGCACTGGCCCTGGTGGCACTGCCCCTGCCCCTGGTGGCACTGATCCTGGTGGCACTGACCCTGCTGGCACTGACCTTGCCCATGGTGGCACTGACCTTGGTGGCATTGACCTTGGTGGCACTGGCCCTGGTGGCACTGGCCCTGCCCGTGGTGGCCCTGCCTGTGGTGGCACTGCCCCTGGTGGCACTGGCCCTGCCCCTGGTGGCACTGATCCTGGTGGCACTGGCCCTGGTGGCACTGACCCTGGTGGCACTGGCCCTGCCCGTGGTGGCACTGACCCTGGTGGCACTGCCCCTGCCCGTGGTGGCCCTGCCACCCACCCCAGCATCACCAAGCCCCCGCTGTGCCATGGGGAGCAGAATTCCCCAATTCCCTTCCTCCTGGCAGCCCACATCCCCCAAACCCGACCCCACCGAGCTGTGCCCCACGGGAGGGGATGGCCACAGCCCTGTGCCACCCTGGAACTCAGCTCAGCCAGAAGGGAACCTGAGCACAGGGACAGGCAGACCCTGGACAGCCCCCTGCCACAGAGCTGGCACCCTGAGCACCAGCACAGCGCTCAGAACCACAGGGAAGGGATCTCAGCTTTACCACCAGCAGCGTTTACAGATCACCTAACGAGGGCATTTATTAAAACAACATTAAAACAAGGTTGGGGGTACAAATGAGCTGTTACTCCTTCCTGTGTTTGCATTGTAAGGATCTTCATAAACATACATCCTGCTTTGCCTTGTAGACTTCATCCAAATATTTGCTTTCTCTGCTCTGCCCCTGGCACAACTCTTCCTCTTCCACGTTAAAAACGTTCCATTTATTGCATTTCTTTTGTTATGGAAAATTAAATACTCAGTCTGTCAGGTGAAAGGGGGATGAGAGCATCATCTTCACCCCAGCTGGCCAGCAGAGCTGTACCCACGGGACTGTGCTTGACACTAATTCTCCTCCCTAAGAGCTGTTTTCACCTGTCTGATAATTGTTCATTTCCATACAATTAAACTCTGCAGTTTGTGTTTCTGATGGAAGCACCTGGATTATCATTAGCAGTTCATTAGGACTTCTGGGTGTGTTTACGAGTCATGATTACAATTGAAGAGTAAAATCTTTATTTGTGGTTCATCCGAGAAGCAGAAGCAGCATTTCTTTTCATAAACAAGATTAATCCCTTAAACCACTGAACAAGAGATATTTTCCTGGAGAATTACATAAGAATGATGAGAGTGCCAAAACCAGAAACCTAAAGCAAAGAGCAAAAACACAGCTTTTACAAAACAACTGCTGATTCCCACCATCTCACAGATTTGATGGTAAGGCTGAATTTCTAAAACTGTCATTTATCCCCAAACTCTGGAGACAGCTAAATTCCTGATCATTTGCTGCTGAGAGCCACTGCAAACAAGATTTATTTTCATGTCGCTTACGAGAACAAGGTCTTGATTTTTGAACAAATAGTAATTTTTCATCAAGACATTGTAATTCTCTTTGAGACTCTTAAGGACTTAGAGGTTTATCTTACTAAAATATAGAAAACAAATGCAGAATACACCCACAACCCCCCTCTCTTCCCCAGTGCTCTTGGTATTGAATGTGCATAAAATCAAACCTGATTCCTTCGATCAGAACTTAAAAAGAATTGCAGTTTAGACAACAGGTATGCACTGAATGTGTAAATGCATCTCTAACATGAAACAGAGATATTGGTGAGAGCATGGGAGTGTAACATGTGGGTTTGAAAGCTACAGAAATAATCAAGACCATTCCAAATTATTTGTTGCACCATCCTCCGTTCAGTAGTTGACAACTTGGCAAAAAAAATGAAGCTACAAAATAGAGATATAAATTTTCCTGTCAGAGGTGTATCTGGCTTTTGGGAAAACAGAATTAAATTGGAGCCATTTTGCCACGTGCAGCAGAATTTAGGAGAACAGCACTGTCTGTTTATATTAAAAGATGTTTAGAATTGGAAATCAACATTCAAAAATAGAAGAACATTATGAAGTTTCTTGTGTTTCCAAGCAAGGACTCAAAGACTGGCAAGGGAGAGAGTTTGGATGAATTTTGGGTTTTGCATCCAAAATGCAAACCAGAACTTTGTTTTCCCTATAAAAATCTACCCAAATTTTTCAGAGCTGTGGATCTCAGGACAGGAGGGAGACGTTATTTTGAAACACGCGTCATACCCAGACTTGTCAGAGCTTGTCTGCCAAACTCCTCTGTGCCTGTCCTGTGCAATAAGTGCCATGTGTTCATGGAAGGCTGTTCCTAATGAATATGCATCAAAGATTAATTCCAACATGTCCTGATTTCTGCAGCTTCTGAAAGCGTCTCCGCTGTGGATGTTGACAAATGCACAATGTATGGACAGCACAGATACTGCTCTGTACATACACTATATTTATTAATTCTGTGTTAATTTATAGTCATCTTTGGTTCTCTTCTGAGCCTTTGTTTTCCTTGCCTTCACTACCTCACACAAAGACCTGCATGTGTCTGTAAGAAAATTAATTGCTTCAACAATTAACAGGAAAACGCATCTCAGAGGAAACACTTCACAATCGATCTGTTTCCAGGTACAATATTTGCCACTCAGGAATAGATTAATTGGATTGAAAATTATTCAAGCTAATTATTTTCTCTCTAGTATGAGATTAAATGGAAGAGTCTAATAAACTGGAAATGAAGAAGTTCCACTCAGCACTTCACGAGCTCAGAGTGAAAGGTCCTGTACCAGACAGCCCTAATTCCAGGGATTCTGCTCATCCTGTGACCAAGGACCAGCTGAAGGAGCGTGTGGCTCTGTGGCACAGGTAAGGTGCCGTTGATCTCCACGTGGCACCACTCTGTGCCACACACACAGGTTGTTCTTGGTGTAACAGCCTTCAGTAAGGGGTAGGGGCACACCTTGCCACTGCTGCTACAAACCAGCCTGTGGAGGTGCTGCTGCATTAAGGTGGAGCTGAGACAGGAGTTACAGAGGTACCAGAAACAGGTGCCTTGGGACTGATCTCACAGTTGGTTTCAGCAGCAGGCAGTGCAGAGCTATCCTGCTCCACAGACTCCATGCTGAAGCTCACAAAACCGGGATTTAAGAAAGCTTCCAGTAAACAAAGACTTCTAGAAAAGATAGCATCTTGTCAACATTGAAGGTATTTTCAAGTATTTCAGCTGAAGCTGAGAAGAAGGCAGGCAGGCATTCCTGCAATATGCCAGGGAAGATTTATCTCAAGAATGGCTGGAGACAGTAGCCATCCATTCAGCTAATTGCACATTTGAATATTAGCTTCAGGTAATCCCTGCAACTAAGAATAACGTTAGCACATTTGCATAAGTGCAGGCGATCCCTCAGCTCCCACCCTGACAGTGAATTCCAGCCACAGAGACACCACAGCCACGGGCTCAGGCTGGGATCGTCCTGGATACGGAGCCGGTGGGGATACGCCCCGTGCCAGGGGACCACCGAGTGTTCCCATGGATTGTGACCTCACATCCCACCCAGGCCAGGCCAGGCTCACATCACAGGCACAACAGCGCAGCTGGCTGATACTCACATTTCCAGCTACACCCAACACAAAACCATATTTACACTTCTGACAGGAAGAACTCTCAGGGTTCCCGAGTAACAAAAGGGAACACACGCTCTGAGGGCTCCTGTGCTTTCCCACAGAATCACCCAACCAGCCACTCTTCCCTTCCTGGCTCTGTCTATCCAGAGAGGATACAGCCTGGATCCCCACTCCTACACACTCTCAAATGTAGTTTTGTCTCAGTTCTTATGTAACATTTTTTCTGTGCACTCCTCTGCTCAGATGCGGTGCCGCACTGTCGTACCCAGCACGCGATTCACAATTTACACAGTGAGGATGGATTCCAAACCGAGAGCTCCAAACTCTAACAGAGATGCAAATGCAAAGTGTATTGCACATTACATCAGCTCCAGATAACACTACAGATTTGTACTCCAGACCACACCTTGGGCTGGAAAACGTTTGCCAAGCTGGAGCGTGTTGGTAGAGGTGGAGGCACTGCTCGGTGCTGCAGACTCCCCTCAGGGGGAGGAATGAATCACATTACACACTCCTTTCATGGAACCCAAAATATCCAGGGAACACACAGACAGCTCTGCACGGAATCCTACAGCTCAGCTCTCTGTCCTGTTCCCAGTTTTTACGTACAGACGTGTCTGTGTCAGGATCAGTGACACCCACAAAGACCAGGCATCCTCTGATCCCAGCACCCAAAGCTTTTATGGGCGCGGAAGCCAACAGGAACTTCAAAAAGAGATCTGAGACACACTAGCAGTTCCAGAGAACTGTGCCATTGATGTATCTGTACAATAAGAGCTGAAGCCATAAAATAATGCAAATGCCCAGTGAACTCAGCCTTGTACTTGCAGTTGGAATTTATTTAGGATTGGTTTTATGATTTACACAGATGCCAGACTGTGTTACATAAGTCCATTAACCTTCCGGCCCACACTTTGTTGTGTGTTGATTTAGATGTGACAGATTTAATGATTTTTTCATCCAAAACATGGGAATTCCCATGTCTCAATGGAAACTGGCATATTTTTAGCCTCAGCTCGTATTTTAAGACATCCACTCAACTTTCCAACTCTCTCAGTAATTAGTATTACTGCTTACAAGATCTCCTCCAAGGGAAAAAAAATCAACAGCACCATTAGAGATATTTTCTCAAGACACACTTCTGCATTTAATATTAGATTTTTTAATAGACAGGAGATTACTCACTTGCTGTCTCTTTTGTAATAGAAAGCAAACTGGTTTTGTCCCATTGGAATTGTTATTTTGAGCCTCTGGGCTACTAAAGGTTTAAGAACTACAGCGCTAAGTACCACAAACACAGGGCAAGCATAACGATGATGAATCCTGAAGGTTCTTAAGGGAAATCATTCCTTCTCAAGTTTAAAATTATGTTTATTACACTGGGTAACACCAGGGTAAAAACACAGACACTAAATATGAATGAGATTATCCAGACTATTGGAAATATCCTTCAACACTAGACAGAAAGAAGGGCCTCTGCTGTACAAGGGAGGTGACAGAAATACCCACACAACATCTGCACATCACCCAAGGAGAGAGGACAAAATTCCCAGCATATCCATGAATTATCTGCCTTTTCTGTAACTGACTTTTGTCAGCAAACCACTCTGCCTTAGATTGTTTCCCTCTAATTATTTCGTTCCCAGTTCTTCATGCCAAGAACTCTCACTGAAAGCAGATTAAGCCCCCAACATTATTTATTGTTTGCAGATCAATTAATTGAAGAGCTGCAGTACCTGCAGAAGATTCCCTCAACAACTCCTTTTAGCAAAGTCATGCTGAACACTGTGCTACAGAACCTCATTTTATCCACAGTACCCTGTGGATGACTCAAAGAGAACAAGGCTAATTACCAGCACATCACAGGCAGCTTTGTGGCTTGAGAACCTCTTGAAATGCCAAAAATGAAACTCTGACTACTCCCATGTGAGCCTTGGAAAATGGTCTCTCATTATGTGAGCACAGGAATCTTCAGAATTCCTCCCAGGACTCCTCAGGTGCATCCACAGCTCCATCTCTGAGCTACCACAGCAGCTGCTGGTGAAGCCAGCACACCTCTCCCTCAATTCCTAGCTGAGCCCATGAACCAGGCAATATTGAGTCCCTGTTAAATGCTCAGTTTTTGTATCATCTGGGAACCCCACAGATGAAGTACCCATGGATCCCTGCTTTCCATGATTATGTTTATATGCAAAATAAAAGCCAGTAAGATTTAATCCAGAAATACAAAGGAGATAACACGCTCTCAGATGAACCGGGCCAGGAAATGAAATCCATCCCTCCTTGGAAGCACACTTCCTGCAGCCAGAATTCCTTCTGTTCAAAGCTGTGCCCTGAGGCCACAGCTGGCTGCCTGCGAGAGGTTACCCTGATGCTGCCATATGGGAACATGGAACGGGTCCAGCTCACATTAAGAAACACTTCTCCAGGTTGTCTTCAGCTGTGGCATTGCACAGAACACAGAATTTCCTCCCAGGGTGTCTGGATATACAGAGGAGGACCCCAGAGCTGTGCTGGAGATGGTGGACAGCCAGGGGATGGCCACTGGCCTGACCAGTTTGGCCCTGAGGACACCAGTCTGCAGTGAGCACGGTGTGTCATTATTCCCTGGGCTTGCTGTCCACCTGGAACACACTGCCACAAAAGCAGAGCCAGCACAACAATGAGCAAGATAAAGGAGAACTGCTGCAAACCCCTGTGAAATGAGCACACCTTTATCAGTTCATTGTATTTCCTCATGGACGGTGTCGTTATTCCCACTGGTGCAGGGAGAGCTGACCCTTGGTAGCTCCAGCTCTGCCTGGGGTGTGTGGTGAGCCAGCACAGCCCCGACAGCGATCCCAGCCCTGCCCCAAGGATCCAGTCCCAGGAAACCTGCAGGCTTTGGGGCACCACTGAGGTGACACATTCGTATTTCAAAGGGATAAGACCTGATGAGGGAACTTGGTTTTTTTAACTGCTTCAAAAGACAGAGCTAATTGTCACCTCTCCCCCTTTCAGTAGCATCCTGCTCAAAACCAAAGGAAAAGGAACAGCCTTGCTCTCTAAGGAGAACCCAAAATTCAGCTGAGATTAAAGGGAATCATCTTTGCAGTGACAGCTGAAATTCCCTGTGTTGTCTCCTTCACGTGAACGTCACAGACAGGAGGAGGCCCCCTCTAAGATGCCAAAGGCCACCTCCATGCCTTTGAAGTGCTTTCTGCAATTTTTGGTTTTAAATGAATGAGCCTTAAACAAAAAGGTGGAAAAGTTGGCTAATGATGCCTTTATCTAATAATTGGTTATTATTTCATCCCTTCCCTTTTGATTTGATTCAAGATGATAACCATAAATATTTTTTCAGCACTGAGTAGAATGATTTCAAGAAAACTTCTGCATTTCTTGCTAAATAAAATAGTTTTTTTAAAAAAAATGCAGAAAGTGGGTCAGTGTGTAAAATAATGCACTGAGGCTTGGTTCATGCAAATTTATTTTGCCTCAACATCTCAAGAGGGTCTCTCTCTGAGGGCACATTTAAGCTTTAAAATGAGAAATAGAAGTTTGTGACTAATTGCCTTCAAACAGAGGAATGGACACATGACTTCTGAGATGTTCAGTACTCTCACATCATCACAACATATAAACTCTTGGAAGCCTGGAGGTTTCAAGTAGCACAGGAAGGAAACAGAAAAACCCAAACTGTACACAGTATGAAACTCTAGAAGTACCCAGGGTAAATATGTTTACAGCTATCATTACCCACATGTCTCAGAAGTACAAATGGAGTTAAACTCTGCTATTGCAGAATTAAATTAACATATTTTATCTGCCCTACAACAGCTATCTTAACAATTACATCAGCACCAACAATGCTGAGTGAACAGACAATTTTTTAGGGCTGAATAATTATTCTCAGAAAGCAATTTTGGAACCACATAAAAGTGTCCCCTTTCTCCCTTCCCTCCCGTTTCCCTCAATAATAAAACCAGGATTAAAAAATGAACAGGAGACATCTTTTTTTTGCTCAGAATTCACATAAAGAAATACTGTATTAGGGTGCCACCCAAATCCCCAAACATCCAGCCCAGCCCAGCCCTTCACCCACTGGGGCTGCCCAGCTCTGAGAACATCCCTCTTGAACACACCCCACCTGAAAGTCTGATTTTCTTGCTTTTATTTCACCATGACAAGGTGGAGTTCACGTGATTCCCACAGGATGTCATGTGACAAAATACACGGGAATTTTTTTGCCACATCATGCATTCTTTTCTCTAATTGAGTAGAATTTTTTCTTTCCAAGCAGTAACACATTTCTGGGTGACAAAGTCATGTGAGCACATGGGAGCAAGGAAAAAAATTAATGGTGATCTAAACCATTAAACTACTTTTCTGAAGCATTTTGATGAACTGCAGCAAGAGACAGAGTGTAATTATTGTGGCCATTAGGCTGTTATTTATGTTAAATTTGTTGCTCTTGTTGGCTTCAGAAGTGTTTTAGGACTACAGCACTCGGGAGAGTCCATCAAATGCACTGGCAAGTGCAACAAGTAAGAGAGTGAGGCAATAGCTCACTGCATTTACAACATGAAAATGTTAAATAACTGCATCTGAAAATGAGAGAAGCAGGGCACTAAGGACAAAGGCAACAGAAAGAAAATATTGTGTAGGAAAATCAAAGGCAATGTTGCCATACACTTTCCTGTCCCCTGTTATTATTTAATATCAAGTTAATGTCTTCAATTATAAAAGTGTTAAGAAAATTAAGCACCGAAATACATGAACAAATGAGACCTGCAGGAATAAATGAAGGATACAGCCTAGAAAATCCTGTCCCTGTCTCTCACTGTGTCCACATTCTCACAGAGTGATTTAGTCACTTGTAGCTCAGACTGAAAATCAGTTTCTCTGATAGCAGCATCTGGTTTCAGGCAGCACAAACCAGCAACTGCTTCAGTGCTACAGAACTGAAGAGGAAAAATATCAAAACAAATGTTGTCCTTGTTACATTTCCAGAAAAAGGGAAAGGAAATTGCTGAGCAAAGCTCCACCATGACAAAATTGAAACAGCCTTGGAGGTAAGGCAGGAAATGGTCATTAAGGTTCTACTCAGAGATGGCCAAGCTTTGTCTATAATTATTTTGCATTTGATTGAATCAATGGCTTCGTTCCTGCCACAAGCACAGAGAACAGTAATGGAGTGGGAATAACAAACATTTATACCCAAGAATATAAACACAAATAAAATATTGTAAGAGGATCGTGACAGCCATTCTGTCACAGCAGAACATCCTGCCTGATGTCTCCACAGCAGCTATGGATGGAGGGAAGTGCTGTCAGCTGTGTTCTGCAGATGAGGAATATCCAATAGATCGTTCATCTTCAGCCACCCCAACCATTCTGCAGGCCCATCCCACCTGGCCCGCCTCCAGCCCAACAGCAATCACAGGGGAAGGACAGTCAGGAACCCAGATCTTTAACTGTTGGCTCTTCCTCTTCTCAGTCATCACTGGCCCCATTTCAGGTACAGAGAGAACCAGCACTAACCCAAGACAGTATTCTGGAAACGCAGCACTCCTTAATCTCCCCTTCCTATTCCTTTTGCCTCGTCACACGAGGAATTGAGAAAAACAGAATCAGCCAACTTCTGAAGGACCTAAGTGACGGATGGCACAGAGTGGGGTGCATCCCCTGATTCAGTCAGTGTTTGAGGTTTCCCAGCTCACATTTCTGATCTCTGTTTCATTCCCACCATGCTGTTTTCTCTTTGCTTGCTGGGTCACCTACTTGCCAGGAGAGGGGTGGAAGATCGATGCTTCACGGGGAGGAACAGCAGTGCTGTGCAGATGCTGCACGCAGTAAACCCATCTAATCATCTCCTGGGTCAGGATTTAGAGTGTCAGGGAATTACTACTGCCTGAGAACGAAATCACAGGAACTGGGGAGAACTTTCTAATTGCTTCACCATTAATCTGGAACGCTGCCGCAAGCCCGTAACAAGCAAAGCACGAGAACTTCAAATCGTATTTGACAGATGGGCTTAATTAGTTATTCTCAGACAGAATCATAATATTTGCTGTTAATATTCATCTGAAAACACCCTGCTGGCTGTGATAATATTTATATGTTAATCCTGTTACGATAAGCTGGCGGTGCCAGAACCTCTCCAGACAAAATGACGGATATATTTCAAACCCCGATAAGGAAACGCTCTGGCATTCTGCTCCGGTTTGTCACTTGCACAAGTGCCTCCTTAATCCGTGAAATTACACTTGTCACACTGAGTTAGCTTTATTAACACTATTTTCTGATCCATGTAAAACTATCAGGAACACAAAGGTACTGAATCTGCAGTTAATTAACATTGCCACCTTTGCATCCATGTGATCAGACCTCTGGTTTTAGGAGAAATTAAAGAATATGCAAACAGAGTTGGTATAATTTCTAAATGAGCTATGGAGGCAAAAATTTGGTAAGGGACATCAATATTTAGCTGTTACCCAGTGTGCCTATTTGGTGACATCAGACATGTCTGGATAAGCATAGAATTATTTCCCAAAAACTGCAGAGCGCACTACACTCTCTTTCCCCATATAATGCTTCATCTTGCTTCTTAAAATGCACAGCCAAACAGATGGGACCAAATTTAATGAGGAAAACAATACACTGGGTAATGCATTGCAAATATTTTGCTCTTGTTTACAAAGAGTGAGGAAGAAGTTCTCAAAAGTGACAAAACCACAAAATCTCAGCTGGGACCTCGATGGAACAAATCAAACCAGAAGTTACAGGAGAGTTACACACACTCCTTGTCCTCACTGGATTTCCTTTCCAGCCAAATCTGTGTATGAGCTCATATTTCTTTTAATAAACATCAAGCAGTGTTTATACTCAGCATGTGCAAGTACACAGAATCCACAACCACTGCATGAACGATGACACAATAATTTATTTTTTGTGTACCAGGGGTCATTTTAAAGGCTTGCCACTGAATGATGAATAGTGAAGGGGAGTTAAGTTGCCAAGATTCAATTCCCCCATGAGGCTGCTTTGTATTTTCCTGCTGAGGAAGAGAAATCAGGCAAATGCACTCCCTGGGCCCAACAAGATAAAGTGTGATGGAAAACTCATCGCTGAAATAATCTTTGATTTTGATCCAATGCCCATTTCAGTCACTGAAAACATTCACACTTCCTTCCAGTAGCTTTGGATGGGGGTTTTAAGGACTCAGACAGACAGTGCTCGGCAGTAGGGAGCTCCCACCTTGGCATACACACACATTTCTTCTTTGACCAATGACATTCAGTCAGGTATATGCCAATACATGCTTTAGATCAGGAAAATCCAGGATACTACAGCAAAGGAATTATGCAGAATCTGAGTTATTATATGGAGAAAGTGATTCCTGCCATGATTACGAAGGGAAGTTCTTCCCTTCCTCTTTTTTTTCCATACATGCAGATTGCTTGGAGATGAAACTCCCTAATTATTAAGTTCAGAGGGTATTTACTTAAAAATTATAAACCACAAAATAAATCCCCCCAAACCTATCAGATTTTGTAAAATTTCACAAGTGAATCACACCTGTAACTTGGGAAGTTTTCTAACAGCAGTGCCAACCACAGAGCAAACAGTCAGGTCCTTATAAATGTGCACTTGACTTGCAGTTCCAGAAGCAATGAACAAGAAGCAGCAAATTATATAAAAATGTATTCATTAAACCAAAGAGGTGTGATTAAAAAAGGAACATCCACCTGCCAAATGAAGGCATTTTAAGACACATCAATATTGCAGAATGGGAATGGAAAATAGAAAATCTATTTCCTTCTGCAGATTAAAAATTCATATAAATCTCACCAACAACATCATCATCATGTCATGAAAGACCAAAATAAAAAGAAGGAAAAAACCCCAAAAAGATGAAGGAAAAAGGCCCAACCCACCAAGAAAAGCCCAAGTAAAATTAATAAACTGAACCAAAAAAACCCCACCACAAACAGCCCTATAATGACCTCCTGCTATAATGTTGGCATCAAATAATTTGAAAAAAATTAATCAAATTCTAAGATATGAAACAGGTTCTTGTAAACAATTTGTGACAACAGCATTTCCTGCTAGTTTTCACTTCCTTGGAGTGCTAGGACCGAGTAGCGTTTGTGTGGTGGACTGAGCAACGCAGGAGCAAACAAAGCCACAGCTCTTCCAAAAGCATTTCCTCATGCACTACAGGAAAATGTATTAAAACCATGGCAGAATACCTGGAAAGGACCAACATCCATGAGGAGCAAGGCTGCTGGACGTGACCTACCTGTTCTCAGAGGCAGCAGATTTCCTCTGGCACACGACCACGGCTGGGGCGTATTTCCCGGTGTAATCCACGCTCTCTCTGATGTCCCACAGGTAGGGGCTGCTGGCTCTCACTCTGAACACGTTCACACCTTTCTTCACCTTCGCCCTGGGAGAACAAGAAGGTATTTCACCAATTACACAGGAAATGTCAGCCCGATCTGTTCCTTATCTCTTCACCATGTTCTCATTATGTCCCACAGAAAATGCCACCACTCACTGAGAGCTCAGCAGCAGGACAAGGAAAGCGGATGAGAGAATTAATTAAGACTTCCACATTTCGAAGAAATGAGATCAAGATAGAAATCTGATTGAACTAGTGGTAATTACAGCTTTAGCCATGGCTGAATTGCAGGGTAGGTATGTTCTGGAGCAGGCTCCTCACCCCTGCCCTTCCATTACCCACACTGGGCATGTTAAGGCTCTCTCCTGGCTACAAGTGATTGTATTGGAGCAGAAAGTACCATTTTTGTTGAAAAAGAAGTCAGGTTGGTGCTGGGGCTTATATCTGGAGTGAGAAGCCATCGCTAGGCCTCATTGCAAGAAAAACCTACTCTCTTTCTCCCCCATCTTTTTTCTCCCTTTCCTTATCTTTGCTCCAATTTTCATCATCTTTCTAAGTCCACAACATTTTCTTTTAATACTGCTGGGTTTAACTGTCCTGTCAGCCCTGAACTTAAAAACACTTATTTTAAAAAATTCTTATTTTTCCTAAAGCAACTGATTTCTCTGGAGCTCTGTTTCCATGTGTGAGGTTAAACAACAGGAAAAGCCATATAGCAAACTGGACTGGCTCCTACTGAGAGGAACTTTCTACTTCTCATGTGCCAGTGTAACACTTCTGGGTCTGCATGTTAAAAGAATAACCAGAATGAAAACTAGAAGTTATTAACCAGAAGTGGAGAAGAGGAACTTCATATGGAGAGAGAGAGAGACTTTCAAATATCTGTTTCAATTCCTCTTATCAGGTGTTGCATTCTTTAATTGTCTCTCTCTAAATAAATATGTACCTCAGGGCACTACTGAATGACCCCACAGGTATAAATATAAAATATAATGTTGGCCAAATTGCTGAATTAGGAGTCCCTGGTGTTAACTTCTGGTCCCTGAATGTGTTTACAAGAAGTCCATTGTGGTCAAGCCTCGTCTATGAGGTGTCAGGAAATGACAGTTTAATTTTATTTGCTCAAAATCCCATATACAAAATCCATTCAGTGCTACAGCAAGTTCTCAGTTCCGGGCAGAAACCCCAAAAAGGTGTGTGAGCTTTCTGTGTGAACAGCTGCTGCCATGCAGAGATGCAAACAGCAGGGAAACCAGCACCGTCAGCTCTGCCCCCGCATGAAATTGCTCAGGAAATCTTTGAAGGACAAGATCCACACAGATGTTTTCAGAATAAAAAGCCAAAGGATTCCTTCAACTGTCCTGAACAAAAGGATTATATCCCATTTCTTCTACCACTAACTCAATAGCAGTGGCTGCAATTTCCTTGGCACACCTGGAAGAATAAATACACGAAGGCTGCCAATTTTTGTGCAAGTTCTCCTCTGCTAATTTCACAAAATGAATTTTAAGCAGGTGCAGTTATTGCTGCTAGAGCAGACATCCCTCAGGACACGAGATCAGTGGTCAAAGGAGAGTGGAAATTAAACTACATTCCTGATGTCTCAGAGAGGGAGGAACAAAAGGCCACACAGTCTGGAGGAGACATTTCCCAGCACGTGTCTTTAGCTGTTCCTAGTGACTGGCCCCTGGTCCTGCCTTCCTGCTCCACCTCAGAGAAGGAAAACTGCTGGGCATCAGCAAAGGCCAGTGACAGAAAGATTATCCCCGCTCCCCAGGGAGATTTGGGTGGCTCAGAGCCTGTGCATCAATCTGGCTGGGATTAAGAAACCCATCCCCACCCCTGGAGCTCTCCAGCACGGCTGCTGTAGTTGAAGGTGTCACTGTGGCATTTGGGTGACTGAGCTGAGCTGAGGCACTGAAAAGCCCCAGCCTGGATGGAGCTGAGGCAATGAAAAGCCCCAGGCTGGATGGAGCTGAGCTGAGGCACTGAAAAGCCCCAGCCTGGATGGAGCTGAGGCACTGAAAAGCCCCAGCCTGGATGGAGCTGAGCTGAGGCACTGAAAAGCCCCAGCCTGGATGGAACTGAGCTGAGGCACTGAAAAGCCCCAGCCTGGATGGAGCTGAGCTGAGGCACTGAAAAGCCCCAGCCTGGATGGAGCTGAGCTGAGGCACTGAAAAGCCCCAGCCTGGATGGAGCTGAGGCACTGAAAAGCCCCAGCCTGGATGGAGCTGAGGCACTGAAAAGCCCCAGCCTGGATGGAGCTGAGCTGAGGCAATGAAAAGCCCCAGCCTGGATGGAGCTGAGGCAATGAAAAGCCCCAGGCTGGATGGAGCTGAGCTGATCTCCAGCACCTCCAGAGGCTGCTGCCAGCTGTGAGTGAGGGGCTGCTTTCATTCCCCACAGCCTGCAGCTCCTGCTGCAAGCCTGGCCCCTCAGCTTTGTAGCAATGGATTGTGTTGATGACACAGCAGCTATGCTTTTATACAGTTTATTAACAAAACTGGCATGGAATTGGGGAAAAAAGCAGCCTTAGAGCACAGCAGGGTCTACCTCGCTCAGCTGGCACAGCTGCAATGGCTGTACTGCAACTGGAAAGCCGTGCAGGGTCTCAGCAAACAGATACACACTGGAAACTGAAGGGAGTTCTCACTTGTATGTTAAAAAGCTTTAAAAACCACAGTAAAGTAAGTGTACAAGCACAGACATAGCTGATACCATCCTCTTCTTTTCCGTCTGGATTCCTTTAAATGCCAGAGGGAGGAGGTAAGGCAGGAAAATGGACACAAAACCAGCAGGACAAGCGGAGTTTGTTTATCCTCGACATTCACTTTATCCAATAGCACACTGCCATCCTGTACTGGTTTCTAATGCTTCAAAACAAATGCAGAACCTTGGGGTAAATGCAGTCTGTGGATCAGGATTTCTTAGAAGAGATAAGGGCTCATTTAGTCATCCATGAAAAGCTCCAATCCCCTGATTTTACTGAAAACAGTAATACAAGTTTGCTGTTTTCTACAGAATTAGAGGTTATGAACTCCTTTTGAGGAATCAGATTAATATGTTTCTATAATTAGCACAGAAGCTCCAATTCCTCGATGCCAGGACATGTTTTTTCCTCCAGCATGTCTCAGTGCTGTGTTTTCCACTGTTGGGCAGTTGCAGAATTTTATTCACCCCACTCACAATGGCAGCAGCACTTTGCAGTTACCAAAGAGTGACCTGGATGAAATAGGGTTAGCAATAACTGAGGGTGTGTTTTCTGTCACCAGATAACACTGGAATCACCTGAGGTGAAAGCACTGTGCCTTCTGCCAGAGCTCAGATCTGCTGCATGGAATGCCCCAGGGCACACCAGGTCTGACCCCTCAGCTGCTCCCCGGGGCTCTCGAGGCAGCCTTGGTTCAGCCACAGCTCAGCCCAAGATTTCCCAACTTCAGTACACCAAAAACCCGCATGGCAAACCTTTCCATGTATCTGCCCTCAGTTACCAGTCCAAGTACAACAGACTGTACATTTATTTGTTCAGAACACCGAGGATGGACTACAGCAAGTGGAGCTCTTGGAGTGTTTTGTGCCCATCACTTCCCTTTGGGCCAGTCTGTTTTGTAGAGAGGAGGAAAGAAAGGCCATAAACATTTCAGTCATGGCCGGTTTGGGGTTGTTGTTTCTTTTCCAACAAGGAGCCCGTCCAGCTGAACACCTTCCTGGCTGTTATTTACCTCTGGATCACTGCTCACAGCGCAGCACATCAGTCACCGAGGCTCCCGAGCGGCTCACCCCTTGCACCAAATCAATCATGGCAAACAAAGCCCTCGGGAGTCCACAGTCCCTGAAAACTCGTCAATGCTGACAGGGTACAAATCAAGGGAAGGGAGAAGCAAAAAAAAACCACAGAAGGAACTCCCAGAATCAATACATCACAAGTGAAATCAAGGAAATACATTACCTAAGTGCATAAAGATAGCGATTCCCAATTCTACCCCATGACCCACTAAACACTGTGTTTACTCTGGTGATGGAACAGGCTGCAACTCCAATTAAAATGCAGGCAGTGTCCTCTCTCATTTATCAAAGTGTCTGGTTTAGCATCTCCCAGTCTCCGCAGTTTACAACCAGTTAGCGCTCAGCTTTCAGCCCGTGTCATTACTGCGGGCTGGCAATGGCCGTGAAATTGTTACTTAAGTGTTGGGTAAAGTGGAACAGCTGGCTGGTGAAAAATCACAGCGCTCCACACGCGTGCTGCTCAGTGCCACGGCACAGTGTCACCGAGTGTCTGCTCCGAGCAGCCGTGGGGACAGGCAGAGATCTCACACTCACACACACACAGAGAGCCTTGGCACCAGGACAGGCAGGAGATCAGAGCCAGGGATGTGCAGGGCATGGACACCCTGCCCAGGCTGGGCGAGGGATGTGCAGGGCACGGACACTCTGCCCAGGCTGGGCCAGGGATGTGCAGGGCACGGACACCCTGCCCCAGGCACAGATACCCTGCCCCATGCTGGACACCCTGCCCAGGCTGGACACCCTGCCCCGGGCACAGACACTCTGCCCCGGGCACGGACACCCTGCCCAGGCTGGACAGCCTGCCCAGGCTGGACACCCTGGCCTGGGCACAGACACCCTGCCCTGGGCACGGACACCCTGCCCAGGCTGGACACCCTGCCCCGGGCACGGACACCCTGCCCTGGCTGGGCTCCCCTCCACATCCCACTGCTGACAGTGTCCTGCGTGCAGCACACAAATACCACACATCCCCCTTCCCAACACACAGCGCAAATAAAGAGGGAATCCGACCCCCTAAACAGCTCTAAATAAAGATGCNGGACACTCTGCCCCAGGCTGGACACCCTGGCCTGGGCACAGACACCCTGGCCTGGGCACGGACACCCTGCCCAGGCTGGACACCCTGCCCCGGGCACGGACACCCTGCCCCGGCTGGGCTCCCCTCCACATCCCACTGCTGACAGTGTCCTGCGTGCAGCACACAAATACCACACATCCCCCTTCCCAACACACAGCGCAAATAAAGAGGGAATCCGACCCCCTAAACAGCTCTAAATAAAGATGCTTCAGACCCGTGACACTGAAGTTAGTTTTTCATTACTGTAAGTGCTCCGGGCAAAGATCTGTGGGAACCTTTCATGGTCCTTGTGAGAAAGCGAGCGACTTGCAACATCAAAGGAGAACAAGAAAAGGGAGGCTGTTAACACCCCGCTACCGCTGGTTGTCATCTTGTCACCAGTGGCGACGAGAAGGTGGCAGATAAATCGTGTTCAGAGGGGGCATTTTTGAGAGCTCCTAGGCACCTACCAGACATCGCAGTGGCCTCTGAATTGCCTTGTCACTGCATCTCCTCAGAGCATTTCAGAAATAACCAGGAGGGGCTTCTATTTCTGTTTATCTTTAGTGTTTCTTCCTGCCCGGAGCCTGACCTTAACCCAGCCATGGAGAGCAGTGCAGGATGGCAGCCTTCCCTTTGCCCATACCCACCTCCTTTGGGCAGCAGGGACGGGAGTAGGAGGGGTGGGGAGAGGCTTTTCCCCCACCAGCCCATTTCAAACCAAAGAGAAGCAGAATGGGAGCAGAAACGGACCTGACCACAGCTTTTCATGGCATGAAACAAAGAAATCAGGTCAAGTTTTACTCACTGGAAAGTCAAATACAATGATCTAAGTCAGCAGCAAAATACTCCCTGCACAAAACCCCTCAAGTATCCACAGTCCTACCCTGTAAATGCCCAGCATCTCATTGCCCAGAGCCCATTTTTGCTGAGGACAGTGCCATGGGTTGCTCCTCACACAGGCTCTTTCCAGTGACCTCCCCTCTTGATCCAAAAACAAATTGCTGCTCTTGGAGCTGGAAATACCTCGTCTGTACTCCCTGAGCCTGGAAGGGCTGAAGGGCAAAACCAGCCGCCCTCCAGACACCAAGCAGGAGCTGACAGACCTCCTCAGGGTCTTCTGAAGACCAGAATTAAATGTCAGGCTTGAAAATCAGGTAGTTTGGGGCCAGATGCTGCCATGGGATCTAAAACCAAGACAGCAACTGTGGCATGACTAAGCTGTAGATGCACTCACAGAATTCCCTGGGAGCTGTCTCTTGCTGGCAAGTGCGAGCAGAATGATCCCTGTTAACGCTCCGAGTACATTAAATGCAGACACCCTCTGCAGGATCCGAGGTCATTCTGGAGCTCTGTGTTGCTTAAACGAGGCCGTTTTGATACCAGAACACTTCGGTCTGACATTTACATCCTGATGTTTCACCGCCTGCACACAGCCTCCTCCCCTCCCTGAGGCCTCTGTGCTCAAACAATCACGTTCAAATGCACGAAAATGCCAGAAAACAATGGGAAACAGCAACAGATTTTCTGGCTTTACCTTCAGGAGAGAATTTCTTTTAAATTTTGGAGTACCAAAATTGAAGATAACATGGCTTTATGAATGCCAGAGAAGCTGGTAAGCTCATGAGCAGCACTGGAAAGGGAATGAAGAATGTTAAGAGAGCTCACCAGACTCAACAACAGTCAGAGGGCGAAGCATGAAGCCAAGGTTCCCAGTGGAAACAAAACCCAGAGGTAATCCAGTGCACAGCCAGCCCTTTGTCTTTCCACTCTCCCTGAAAAACCATCCTTGGGCCAAGATCCATACCCATATGAGAAGCCATCAGGAGAACAGACCAAATTAACCATTCCACAGCACAAGGAGGGCTGCCTGGAATTCGTGTTCCCAGCATTTCCATTTCCAGTTTTATGTACAGCATTAGGGTGATGCTAAATTTATACACTTTAAGGCCATACTCTTCTTTTGCCTCCCTCTGCAGTTTCATTGCTTTTTATGGCTGAAGCTAATATAGGACAGAATTTGAGCCTGAAAAAGGCTCTTTGAACATCAGTCAGAAATAAAATGTGTTTGTCATTGAGAAAACAGGCACAACTCAGCCTGTTTTTGTTAGACTCAAGGCATATTTGCTGTGAGCAGATGAAAACCAAGTGTACAAAGGCTTTCTGGATCTGTATCTATCATGAACCCCTGAAGAAATTTAGACTATTAAACCCAAAAATTATTTCCCCATCAGGAACAAGCCTCTACAGTTGAAACTCTTTCAATGGAAGAAACTGTATTTGAGAAGGGCCCGTTCAAACCAACTGTTCCAGAACTGGCTGAGGTGAATTGCACCTTCCTCAGTTCAACAGGAAAGGCAGATCACAAAAAATAGGTCATGTGGTACAACACTTCACACCAACCATCTGAATGTCTGGGTTTAATTCCATAATTAAACTTGGCACGGCTTATAAAAGGTAGGATTTGGATGCTGTGATTTAATGTGCAGGGCTGGCTTCTGCAAGGCTTTTTTTGTTCTGTTCTCCCCACTGAATGCTTGATGTACAAACCAGTGTTGTCAGTTGTTTTCAGAGAAGATGCCTCCAAGTTTCTTCAGATTACACTAATAGTTGCACTGATTGAAAATCCACAGCACAAGAGAACCGGGAGTCCCTGAGATACTGATGGAGTTAGAATAATTTATGGAGAGCGGTCTAGCACAACAGAAGCTATTTAAAGCTGTATGATATACCCACAAACTCTTATTAAGGTCTGTGGTTTTCAGCCCTGTGAGACAGAAACCAGTTATCATTATGCATCACCATGAAAGCAGATTAAAATTAAATCAATCTGTTTATCTATGGGTTTGCAATGCAGCTCTTCCAAAGCATAACACATTCTCCATCTAATTAACATTTCAGGAGGAAAACCCATTCCACATAGACACTAAGCCACCCTCATTCAAATGGAGATATTACAAAAACATAGCCCAGGTGGATTTATAACAAAATTTAATTAGTGAAAGGGCACAAGACCTATTTAGGCTTCAGAAGTTGAATTGTGCATACTGGGAGTTAAATAAAATGGATTTTTCTGCAATATGTATCTCATGGGCTGCCAAAAGTGCCTGTTGTGCTCCAAGTTTGTGTGTGTGCACACAGGTGCAGGTACCTGCACACATGACACACACCCAGATTTCATTCCTGTGCCTTTCAAACACAAAGTCTTTGCTAAAAACACGTTTTGCAAGATGTAAAACACACAGGTCTCTGGAGGGCCAAAAGGAAAGGATGCATACAAATCGATTTAAAGCACAAACAAATAATGAGTCTGCAGCTCTGACCTCTATTTACTCACCAAACAAGGCATCAGAGGGCCGCATCCTCACAGGGAAGCAGAATTAGGGGGTTTTTTTCAGAAAGACCCTGAATTAGATGGAGCTCAGGAGGCAGACCTCCAGAGATGTTCAANCTCCCCAGCCCCTTCCCCTGAAGGACAGAGCACTGGGCACCCAGGAGCAACCAGCCTGAGCAGGACAAAGCATTTCTGTATTCAAGAGTGTGCAGGAAGGTGTTTGCTTACAAAAATGAAAGGCAAAGATAAATAGTGCTGCCTGCTGATTTAAAGTGGTTGGGAGCCCCGTGGACTGCTTCAAAGTACTGTTTCCAAAATAAATGCAAAAAACATTATGTAGGGTCTGAAATCTTTCTGAATTGCTTGTAAGAAAGCAAACAATGCAGCACATCCCTTTCATTCCCGGCCAAACAGCAGCAAAGCTGCTAACAGCACAGCTTGTGCAACCAGCAATTTTTTTAAATTAGACTTAGATTTAAGAAAAGACAGGAAAAACAAAGCACAGTTTGGGCACTCTGTGCAGTGAAAACAGAGTGCCATCTGCCCCAGCTCACAGGTGAAAAACACATTACGGAACAGCTACCACAGCACAACCAGCATGGGAGTGAAGCTGGTGCTGGACAGCCCCAGAGGACCCTGCAGCCCCCGGGGTGAGTGCAGTGATGGATTACCCAGTCCTCTCTTGCAGATGGAGCAGGAAAGAGAAGAGAATAACAAAACATTTCCAAAGAGCTGCAGGGACATTTCTCTCTGTGTTTATGTGTACATTTATACATTTCTGCTGAGTGGGAAAGCAACAAGTGGGGAAATTCTTCTGAGTCACTTAAACTGGCTGAGAACATTGAGCACAGAACAAAGAGGAAAAAACTGGTGAATTGTGCAGCACGAGTCTTCCAACATCAACAGTTGCAGAAACAGGAACAGACCTTTCTATTCTCTCTACAGACCAAGAAGCACCGGGGCTGGTAAAACCAATCCTTTGGCTTTCTCTGCAAAGCAGTGCCTGGTACAGGGCCTCTTGTTCTGAAGTCACACAACAGGAGAATTTTTTGAGGGATGCAGATTCTCCTTCAGAGCCATGACCTGGCCAGTGACCTTTTTACAAGACCTGAATGGAGGGACGCTGTTAGCAATCAAAACTACAGGAATATTGACTCATCAAGCAGCCACCACCCAAACTCCCCCAGCTGCCTGATGCTCAGGGACAAGGAGTGTGCATCTTAAAGCAAATGCTTCCAGGCTGAGGCTAAAACACATCAGCAACCACAAATAACATCAAGAACCTCCAAAAATGTTCCTGTCCTCTCCTGAGGGACTGAACCCAACAAATGCTCTGTGAGCCCGATGTTCCTCCCAGGGCAGGCTCAGCCCTGCAGCCCCAGGGCTCCACACTGAAGCTGCCCCTCCAGACCTTCACGGTGACACCCTGAACTCCCAGCACTCCTGGTGAACGGGCTGGTGCTGGGAGACGACCTGAAAAAACGTTCTTTACTAAGAAGTTTATTTCAAACTCCAGCAGCAGGGCAGTTCTGAGGTATTTCCAAGTCACATCCCCATGCAGAACGAGGCGGCAGCGGCACTGCGAGCGGAAGGAACGGTGCTCAACAGCACTAACGAAGAGCCATCAGCAAAAATGAGATAGCTCTGTTCCCTAGCAACTTCTCACAGCTGCAGATAAAATCATTTTCTGGACATCACAGAAATTGTGAATACTTAGTTCTCTTTCACAGGAATTCTCTCATCCATTGCTGTGAGCAGCTCCCTCCAGGAGGTGACACAGGAGCCATTGACAGCAATTGGACCGTTACATTCGCCTGGCCAAAAACTGTAAAGACCCACGGATCCATGTGTGCTGTGTCTGTCCTTCACTCAATGACATGTGTGTCAGATGTTCAGAGAACAGCAGCTGAGAGACAGGAATCCAGCACACAACAGTCTTTGCTGCAAAAACCCTGCGCCTGCAAAGCCTTTTCTGCAAAGGCGCTTCCTCCCCCCGGGAGCCATCCCACTGATTCCTGATGACATTACTTAAGGTTTACACATCAGGTCTACAGTAAAGAAAATGGAAAGGAAGTGTGTAAATAAAGGGTGCACATTCTTTAAGGGAGAAAAAAGCCTGCACTGCTCCAAAGAGTTGCTGTTGGCATAAAACAGATATTCACCGAGCAATTCAAATAGGAATTTTTGTTCTGTACATAAAATCCAGGCTGAACACTGTACCTCTGTAGTGACACATTTAACCACCTTCCTGTCATCTGCACGAGTGGCTACCAAAGCAACATTTGCTAAACAGCAGCAAGGAGCTCTGCTGCAGGCAAAGCCTAACAGCTCAATGAAGCCACTGATGCAGAAGGGAGTTCAATTAATACAAAAATGACACTGCTCAGAATTATTCTGTGCCCTTAATGTAGGGTACCCACAGTGTTGTCAGGATCCAGCTGCAGCAGTTAACTCCAGTGTGTGTCACAGCACCGTTATGGTTATGATTTTAATCTTGGAAGAGCCATAGAAAAAAGCTTGGCTGATCCAAGCAAGCAGAAGAGATCACTTGGAATAACACAAAAACCTCCCTGTTGATTGCTCTCCAAGACAGAGCTACTGTGCAGGAACACAAAAGGCAGCTGGTAATCCTCTCCACATATAAATCCTGAAAAAATAGTAATTACGGCTTCTCTCAGCCTCAAACTTCATGCATATCCTTGGACTGCTTTATTCTATTTGTGCATTTCAATGTAAGACAGATGAGAAGGAGTGAGAGACCTCTTGTCACAGCACACAATTGTTCTAACAGTCCTACAGGGGGATTCAAACGGGTGAGAACCCCCACTGTCCTTCATCANACCCTGAATGAGATGGAGCTCAGGAGGCAGACCTCCAGAGATGTTCAGGCCAAGAATAGCACACTGTGCCCCCCAGGGACCCAGCAGGAGTCACCTTGGGACTCCTGACGTGACAGAAGGGTCACTGACAGGTTCTTCACAAACCTCGTGGCTGCCCCATGCCCACAGCCTGGCTGGTGCCTGCTCCCTTCATCTCTGGGCTGTTCAGGATGCTCNTATGGGAACTTAAATCATGGACTGAGCAAGAATTCAAGTGCACATGAATTTTTCTTCTCTTTTGTATTAAAACCTTGTAGCCGTGGACACCAGGTCTAATGCATCAGAATTTTAGGTGCCAATTTGCTCCACTGAAAACAGAGGGTTTAACAAGTTTTAATGAGCAGACATGCAGGAATGTTACTCGTGGCAAGGACTGACATTTTTTACTTCTGCAGCACAAGCCCAGCAGCAATCAGCCAAAACCATTAACTCTCTAAATCATTTGCTACTTTGAAAAATTCTCTGGGAAGAAGTGACCACTAGACAGCTGTTTTTGAAAGGAAAAAGGTTGTATCCCTGGCTGCCAGCTGGTAGGACAAAATCCACAGTGCCACACCAGAGGCAGTTCAGGCTGGCAGAATACAACCCCTGTCGGGATTTTGATAACTGGGTTAAAACTGACGATACTGAAAAACCCAAAAAACCAAGGTTGAGCTTTCTAATACAGCAGACAGAAGCTAACAGCACGCTGGTGTGGCCACCAACAGCACTCTCACCTTCCAG
>VZTH01005957.1:207293-219611 GCA_013397815.1 Aleadryas rufinucha
AGCACAGCCCCCTGCACAGGGCAGAGCCACCGAGCGTTATCTGCAACAGCAGCAGGGTTGGAGGTGCAAGGGGCAATAAATCAGCCCCAAGGTTTTCTGCTAAATAAAGAAATTTTTCCCCTTCCAAAAATATCCGCCTGGTAGTCTGGGAGTGACTGCTGGAGGAGATTTACTGAAATGGTGCACACTGAAAAAGAAAAATAAAAAAAAAAAAAATCTGACAGGCCCTCCTGAAGGCTAATTTGAAGACCTTCCCTCCAGGAAGCTGAGTTTCTGACAGAGCTATCACTGTACATGTGGATGTTCTGCACCAGCACAGGGACTCACTAATTAACTTTCATTCCACCTGGCTGAGAAAACCACTCTGAGGGGGAGAGAAGCCATGGACAGCACTGGGGAATCAAACACCAGGCAGGGCTGTTGGAACCCTACCTGTATCAGCATCCAGGCAGAAGCTCTGGTAGGTACAGCTGGAATGAGTTACTTGATGTCAAATGTTCCTTAAGTTTGTCCTTGAAGCAAAGTGGAAACTGGGTCACTGGGTGTGATACTCCTTATCAGAGGCCTTATCATATTTGGTTATGCACTGACTGATCAGTGCCATGGCACTGCCTTGAGATGTGCTCTGCTCAGAACAGGGAATTAATTAAAACTGCAGCTACCTGCTACTGATAGTGGTGATGCAGGAAAAGACTATTACCTGCTGGAAACCGAAGATGGATAAATGCAACATTAGACAAAACAGGAATTTATAGCAAAATATCATTTAAAGAAACAGAATGCAATTTGAAATAAGACTTTAGCTCATTATTTCAATAATTCATATGTCTCTTTCAAAGTTAAAAGGAAACCTGGTCTTCAAAATGTTATTTGCAGCACATACTCAAACTAATGATAATACAGCAATAGGGGAGTCACATTTGAAATTGTTCATTTATTTCCCAACACAGCTGCAAAGTGTGCCTATTTAGCCCATGATATAATAGGACATTTTGGTTCTGAATAATTGGACTTGAGCAAACAAGAGAGTCAAAGGGAAAAAAAAAGGACTAAGAATTCTGAATTTCCTAGATTTTACCCATGCTCAGAGGCTGAGGACACGAACTCCATGTGGATTTTAAAAAGCTCTTCTGCACGCCCTCTCCAAATTACTGCGTCTATGCAAATTGTCAGCTCTCATCTGCGCTGTCTGATTTGAGTGAAATTGGGTATAAGCTCAGAATTAATTCCAGCAAGATACTTTCAATGTTCTCATGAGTTTCACATTCTGTGAAGTCACTTTGAAAGCAGAGCCGCTGCCAGTCCCGTCAGGATCTTGTACTTGCAAAGGTCACAGATGAGGTTTCACCAAGCCCAGAGTCACAGAGAGAACTCATCAGCCTGGGGAGGGTATTTGAGAGCTGCTGCAGTTCCTGGCTCTGCCCTGGAACCCTCACCCTGCTCTCCTTGCACCATTGGCCTTTTTGATGGCATCAGAGCAGAGAACTTCCCCTCAACTGGAGCAGAAGCAGGAGAGAAAACGAGCTCTGCTGTCCTCAATGTGCCACGTTCCTGTAACAATGCCATCACTCACTTTGGGGAGAGAAAGGGAGGAACTGGGATCACTTTGCCATGTCCCATGCCATGCCAAGCAAGTGACAGTTCAGGGACGTAAAGCAGGGTGCCAGCAAGGCTCTGAGGAAAAGGGCACTTCAGTGCTGCTGCTCTGAAAGCAACATTTACAGAAAGAAGGAATGATCTGTGCCATCCTGGAAAAGCAGTGCCAAAAAGGTGTGGGTGAGGGCACGCACAGAAACGGAGATCAGCTACCCACAGGGCTCTTGTCCTGGCACACAGGAGCCATGGATTAGATGGAATCCCTGCTCCCATGAAGTTTATTCAGTTTTATACCAGTCCTCAAGCTCTGTAATGCATTCCTTCATAGTTTTTCAGGGACTCTCCAAATCCCATTTCCCTAAACATAGAAAACTCCCACTTTTGCATGTTCTTCCCTGCCCAGAAATTTGCAAGCCTCATTCTCACTTTTATCCCTGAAGAGCTCCCCATACCATCTCCAGTCCTTCTCTGTCATTTCTCTCTCCTTCCTGGTCTTTTCCTTTCAGCATTCACCCAATAAAAACATTATATTTATTTATAAGCAAGGAACTTCTCAGTCCATTAATTTCTTTCTGGCTTCCTTAGAATTCCTCTCAGAGATTTTGGCTGCTGCCATTGACACAAATAGGAGCTTCTTCACAAGTCTGTGAGCTGAGGTGAAAGCAGCACCTCCCAAAATCAGCTCTAGGACTGGAAGAACAGAAGAAGGCTTTTACTCAGGGGCCCTGAACTGCAAAGCTGCCACTGCTGGGCACTGCCCCTGGGTTTCACTGGGCACTCAGGATGGCTCAGGTTCATTGCACAGAAGTTGATTTTGAGACACTGGGGAATATTGCAGAGCTGTTTTAAACCATGTGGCTTTGCTTACATACCACTGTTTAGAAATCAAAGAGTGTAATATACATATTTGCTCCTGGTCTGCACAATAAATTATTTATTATGTCTATTTCTCATTTCAGGATTCCTAGACAGATAGTTAAAAATATGTGAAATGATTTATTCAAGGTTGGGAACACTTCCAGCATCCATAAAAGATCTCAAAATAAGCCATATTACTTCCAGAACATACTTCAGTTTTGTAAAACTTCTGAACGATTTAATAAATCTTCTCAAAGCCAGATGTGTATAATTGATCTTATAAATTTCCCATGGAAACAGGAGGCACCCTTTATTTTCAAACCCTGAGAGGCACCACATCTATTAGCTTTCTTATGGGATTGAAGCTCCCCAAAAGTCTCTCAACTAAATAAAAACTCTGCTCTGTGATTTGCTTCACCTGAGCTCACCCAGCACACACGGATCTCTCCCTGTCACTGCTGCAGTTCCCTTTTCCCAGGCAGATGTGGATCTCCTGAGCTGCAGGATGTTCTTGAGGGCTTTGGATGCACTGAAACATTCCCTGGGCTGTCTGCAGCTGGCACAGCACAGAAAAGGACCTGTTCTAATACTATTGTCCAATCCCTCCTGCATTGTTACCAGATCATTAAAAATAGGACTTTGCCATGTAGTTACTAATTAGTGCTTAGTAAAGATAAGTACAACTTCTGACAGTGCAAGGTAGTGCATAATTTAGATAAGATAAAAGGAAGGGCGTGCTCAGTGTACACAGAGGAGCAGAGAGGAGATGGCACTGTGTCTGTGATGGATAAGCATTTCATTATTCTGAAATTGTCACTTCACCAAATTCATCTTTTCCTTTCTAAACCCATTTTTAAATTCCCTGTCACTAAGTAGAAGAACTCTGGACTTGAGTTCTGCTTCAAAGAGACCATGTATGCATATCAGAATACAAACAGCACCTATGTGACTAATTTAATTCTGACACATAAGTAGAAGGTTTTTGGGATTCCAAGGGTATCTGGTATGGTGTTTATTTGTGTTACTGTGATGTATTTGATCAACTTAGTCTGATTTGTTGTTGAGGTTTATATTGCAGACTGTAATTCTGAAGAAGAGTGCTATTGTTGATAATATTTTCCACGTTGTCTCTGTCAAACAGTAGGGTACACATTCATACATTTTTCTAAAGGACTTTTGAAATATTTGAAAATATTTCTCATTTAAAAAGATGTACTGACATATTGAAAAGAAAACCCCGTGCATCCAGTTCCTCACTTCCTACAAATGCTGGTTCTGCCAAGCAGAGCAACCAGCTCGTGGCTCTTTCAGCCCTTCACTGATGACATTCAGCACCAGAAAGTCCCCACACAAATCCCACTCCCAACTCTGCAGTCTCCACCCTGAGGTGAACCTTTTCCATAACCCAATTTCAGGAGCTCCTCAAGCCCAGGGGAACACAGCACCATGAATAACTGGATGTGGCTGCAAAGCCAGGGAGGTGCTGGGAAACACTCTGAAAGCATTACCCATGAGTTAGAAAGAAAAGAAGAAATCCCAACGAAATGCACTCAGGTGCCACCCCCATCAGATCCTCCCTGGGTTCAGCTCTCCCCTGATGGCTCCATTTGTGAGGTGTGTGGGTGCCTGGCACACAGCGAGGTGTCATTTCCCACCTGGCTGCTGCACCATTTCCCTCTTCCCCAGTCTATATTTAGGATTGGAGGCAATCAGTTCTTTTGGCTTAATAGCTTCAGTTTTCAGCTCCAAAGGAATACAGAGCAATTCTGACAGGTACTGAAGTCCAATTTATTGGAACTGAAATATATACATTTGTCTTCTCTCTCTGTTTATGTCTATTTTTTGACTTCAAGCCAACCCTTCCCTAAGAATCACAGAGATTTAGTGGTGGCTTGCTGAGTTCTGTATGGCAGCTGGCCAGGTTTTAATTCCCCCAATCAGCTGATAACATTCTCCACAGATAAAATATTGTGGCACAGGTACCCCAGCCTCTGCTTTTATGCTGGCCAAGCCAAAGAGAAACCCAACATCTGAACAACTGGCTCCTGTTTCATCCTGGAAGAAATATTGATTGCCAATAAGAGGGGAGCAAAGAGACAGGCACATCAAACAATTTTCTCTAAATCTCAGACCTTTAAACTGTAATTGTTGTGAAGGAAGAGCAATGCATCTCTCAAGGATTTTGAATGGTGCCTCCTCTGCAGCATCACTGGACAAATCTGACTCTGAACACCCGTTCTCTGAATACCCACAGGGTATGAATGGCCCAGCTGAGTTTACAACAGCAATAAAGAACAGACTTTCAAACTGAGTGTGGACTGATGTATACAGCAGAGTGAAAAATAAACACACTAAAGCTGCTACATAATTCTGTCAAGCATATGGTTAAGTTGTGATTTTATTTAGAAAACAGATTGTAAGAGTGGAGTGATGACAGCTGAGTCTATATTGGTCAGTCATAAATAAGAGAGGATTCTAATCGAGCTGGGCTTGTTACTGATCGTATGCTGCCACACAGATTTAGTGAGAGCTAATCACTTAGAAAATAGAGCTTTTTAAACACATTTTGCAGTGTATTTAAAAACTCATTTTCAACTTTACATTGCTCAGTTGAAACATCCACGATTACTGCACCTAACTTTTAAGAGAGCGGTGGGGGAGTTACATTTATGGGCTCAATTAGACTTTCCAGCTCCTTTCAGACAAAATGAATCCGTCTTGCGTTGCGAAGAAGCCTTGACACGAAGCCCCACACAGCTCCCAGCCTTCCTCTGCAGCAGTTCTTGCACAAGCACCAGCGAGTGGCTGCCAGAGCCATTCCCTGCTCGGGCTGACACGCCTGCCCCTCCCAGGCAACGCTCCATGGGACGTCCCTTCATCGCCAAGGCTCAAATTGAAGTGATGGCTGTGGCTTTTCTTTTGTATTTCCAAAGCCAGGGAGAAATTTCACACCTCTTAGGCTGTCACTCAGCCCCAGGTAGAACGCTGCAGTCCCCAGAAATGTCTACAAGAACAAAATACAGCCTCTATTTTCATAAACCCCTCCTGGCTGCAGCTTCAAGGGGAGCAAACCTGACTTGAAAGCAGCGGTTTCAGAGTTTCAGCACGGCCTCACCCGTCCCTGGGAGCCTGGGCAGGCAGTCCTGTCAGACAGACTCAGTCCTGTGCCCCAGCAGTGTGCAGGAAGGGTGGTGACCACCCTGTGGCCGTGCACCGGACCCAGCTCTGCCCAGCGTGAGCTCCACTGGGTCTGGCCCCAAACCTGCACTGCAACCCCTGCACGGGGCTGCTCCTGGAAGAAGCCTGAACTCACACAGCATCTCTGAGCCCCCCTTCTCCACCGTACCCCTGCTCCTGGGACCTCAGCCCCAGGGCAAAGCAGTTCATTATTCACACTCACTGTGGAAGAATACATACCACTGATAACAGCATCATCAGTCCACATCTGAGCTCTGCTGGAATATTTCAGCCCACAGAAGAGAAACAAAATCTCAAAAAATGGTGGCACAACAGCAGCAGTCTTAATGAAAACAGGTACTGTGAAATACAACAAACTGCTGCATTTCTTGCCAGCCTCAGCTCAGGCCACTGCAGTTCATTGCTCCAAATGGCTTCAGCGGGGTGCACTTAGGGAGCACCACGGAGCAAGTCCTACTCTGTGTGTTGCTGTTCCATTATCTTTTATCATTGTTATCAAATTCAAGACTAATAAACCCGAGTTACTTTTCTTGTTTGCTTCTTTTCCATACAAGATGGGGCTTGGAAGGGTCAGAAGCTGAAGGCTGTGTCCTTTCTGGATCAGCCACAAAGCCCTGTCTGCTCTGTCAGCGTTCCTGCCTGTGTGGCACAACATGGACAGCCTGTCATTGATCCTACACGTGTTGGACCAAAGGTGGATTAAATGCCACATTTTGGTTATTAACCTGGTATTCCAACAGGTATTCACAGGGATCTGAAAATGGAACAAATGCAGTGAGTGTGTTGCATTTCTTTGTTTGTTTTCACGGTGAGAGCAGGAGAAGCTGCACTGGAATCCACACCAAGATCCCAGTGTGTGGTAAGTGCCCATTACTGAAAACCATCATACAGGAGGAGACAAACAACTGATAATTACCAGGCTTTACATGCCCATTAGGTTAAGTATTCTTGAAAGTATATTCATCTGCCATCACATTTGCATTCTGATAGCAGATGAGAGAAATTGGATATTAAATCTATTGGCTCCCTCAGAGGGCAAACAGAGCAAGAGAGTCTATTAAACCACAAAAGGAGAAAATATTCCTTGCTGTTCCCCCTATTGCCTGACCCATCTTCAAACCCTGCCCGTGTGTTTAATACAGCAAACAGGGCTGTGAGGCATCCCAGTACCACTGAAGGGAAATGATCAACTCTCCTGCAGACACTGGGCAATTCAGCCTCACTTTTCTTCCTTGCTTCAGCTCTCTTGACTGCAAAATGCACTCAGATTATTTGTAAAAGGCTATGAAACCTAAAGATAAAATCAATCTGATAAGTGCAAAAGTCCTTTTTATCTATTTTTTTCTGCCTTAGCATTTACTCAGTTTTAAGCAATAAGTCATCAGATAACCACAGACTCAATTTCTAGTTTTTCCACAGCCTCCTGGCACATTTAGCAGCACATTCAGAGTCCTCCAAAGAACATCACCTTTGACTAACAAAGTTTCTTGCCAGCACCTCTAAGGATGAATTCTACACTTCAGACATGCAGTTTGGTTTGTTTTGGGTTTGTTTTTTTTCAAGTGACATCCAGAGCCATCAGGAGACGTCCCTGGCACGGTTTCAGAGCTACTGGTCCCTGACATTGCTGTGGTGCTGCAGCCACCTGTGGAAACAAACACCCTGAGTGACGAGCTGTGATCTGAGTGAGCTCCTGCATCCCCTCCCTGCTCAGGGAGATGTCAGTCACCCCCAGGGACTGTGACAGTGCCAGTGGTGCACGGAAGGACTCACATTCCATTGGAGCTGTTTATTTCAGGCTGGAACAAAAAGCCTCACCAGAGCACAGAGCTTTTGTTTCACCTGAGCCATCTTCACAGGCTCCAGCACACCCAGCTCAGCTTCTGGAAAAAGCCAGACCTGCCACACTGTGAAGATGAGAAGTTTGCCACAACTGAAAAAGATTTTGCCAATACTGACTGTACATTTGTTTAAGACAATGTCTTGGTGCCTCTCAGAAATGAAGAAAGCACGTTACACCCAGTCAGATTCTGTCTGACAAGGCCAGAGCAATCTCTGCCAAGTGCTGTCCTTACAAGCTCTTCCTGAGACAATGGAGGAAGAAAAACAAACAAGCAAACACTGAGTCTATTCAGAGCAGTTACTCCAATAGTGCCTGGCTGGCCTGAAAACACAGACACAAACCTGAACACAACCAGAGGGGCACAGAACACCAAGGATTATTTCCATGCTCAAATGCGCTCGTTCAAGTTCAGAGGCTGCAGTGAAAGACTGTCAGCCAGACAATGGCTTAATAAATTGCCTGTGGCTTTGAGGAGCCACTGGAAGCATCCTTCACTGCATCCACATGGAGTTCTGAAAGAATTCCACATGGAGTTCTGAAAGAATTCCAGAGGGGCTGAGCCACTTGTTCTGAAGAAGTGGCTACAGAATGTTCAGTCTATTCAGAGCGGCCAGTGACAAGCAGCCACAGCCACACAGAGCTCTGCACACTCGTGCCAGGCTCTCAGGTGACACTGGCTGGTCTCTACAGGTGCACCAACATCTGGAAACCAACATCTGTAAATACTGTGCCAGAGCTCGTTAGTGTTGGACTGGGCTGATTTTTAAATCAAACTGATTAATAAATAATAATACACAGCAAGAAAAAAAGGCACATGAAGTCCACTGTAGGTGGGACAGTGAAGGAGGATGAGATCAGCTGCAAGTAGGCTGCTGTCCTGTGTGAACTTCCATCTGATTATCATTTATCAGAGAACAGCCCTTGGTCCTGTGTTCAAAGTGCCTGAGAACACTCAGCACAAAAGCCTTGGTAACTCACTCCTCTCAAAATTATTCTGAGCCACTGGAGTCATAATTACACTGTCATAATGAAGAGGGGAAAAAACTCTTCTAACAACTAAATTCTTGTTGTAAATTGCATTACGAAAGTGGCAATTCCCTCTGAAGGAGGCATTATCATGTCTTACTGCCCACATCAGTTCATTATGGTGCCTCTGCTCTCCCAGCGGAGCCTTGGCTTGGTAAATGAATGTTTTGGGATGATATTGCCAGCTCGGGACTTATTACTTAATTGAATATGGAAACATTTAGGCCATTAGCATACATTTAGAAGTGTCTTATTTCACAGATGTTAATTTATCTTGGGGAATGCCCTTCTTTCTTCCCTCCTCCTTTTCCTCTTTCAATTCTTCCCCTGCAGCCAACTTATTTATTCAGTTAGGTCCTAGTTCAGCCATTTGCAAGCCCGTGGTGAACAGCTTACTATTTTAAAACCTTCCCAAACTGAGATTTGAAGTCTATTTTCCTAAAAGTGCACAGCCAAGCACTTCCTATCTTCCCTCACAGCTGAGAAGTATCACCAACTCTAGGTGATTAAGAAAGCCTAAACATCTCTAGCCAAATAATGACATTTTTCAGGCATTCCAAATTGTTTTATCCACCTAATTATTACAAGATCTCAAAGCCATGCATAAAGCTTTTCTCTGCAGGTATCTCACTTTGGGAATTTTTAACTGAAATAATATATTCCCTCTAACAAAAGGGTCAAGAAGCCAGAATACTACAATAAAGGAAATTCCCACCACTCTTTCCTTATTAAGAGATATTGGGAAACTTGCAGTGAATTCCTGAAGCTTGCCAACAGGACCCTGCATGTCCCAAAGTAAGCTCCCAGTCACTGCAGAGGTGTCAAGTCCTAGAGCTGGTTTCTTTAGCACATTTCAGTGATTGTCCTCGTTGGAACGTGGCAGAATTGCCCTTTTGTTCATGGAGAACAGGAGAATGGAACAATCTTTACTCTAAGATCACTCAAGAAATAACTAATGCAAGCAAAATAGGACTCAGGTTTGGACCAGGCTCCAAATCTGTCACCTCCTACCAAACACTGAACACAAACTCTGTCCTGTGCTATTTGCACTGAATATGTACAGAAGTGTGTCACTGCTGCTGGGTTTCAGAAACGAAGCTCCTGAAGATCTCCACCGTGGATTACACACTGCACTAAGTGCTCAGGGGCCCCATCAGTCTGGCCAACGATGCCCAACATCCCAGGCTGTGCAGTTCTGATCTCCTCAAGGCAAAACTGTGCCTTGACAGCCAGGGTTCAGTTTCACCATTTTAACTTGTTATGGATTCAGATCAGATTCTGTCTACTCTAATACAGATCAATTATTCTGTGCAATGAACTATCCACCCTAGGTTATTACTATTGGTATTCTTTGTGATGGGGTGAAGAGATCAACCAGCACAAACGCTGATTCTGTAACAGCAGCTCCCCTTCCCTCCATCCCCGTAGGAATTCCATGCCATGGGAAGGGGGCATTGATGCAGCAGCCTGAGAAAAGAGAGATGGCAAACACACTGCAGAGCAGGGAGCTGGGAAACGCCCAGAAACACAACCAGGACTGAGGGGTGCAGCTAATCAGGGAGTCAGGGCTCACTGCAGGGCTCAGCACACGGTGCTGTGCTGTGAAACGCTGCTCAGGACTGTCAGCACCGGGCAGGACCAGCTCCAGGAGGGACCAGCAGAGAGAAAACTGCTCTGAAAAGTGACTGATGCTGTGCAAACCGGCGTCTGATCAAGTGACAAGACAATTCATTACCGTGGCTTTACACAGATGTTACAAGGATCTGTCAGATCTGTAATAATAAGTAATAACCTTAAAAATCTAAAAGGGCTCAGATTTGCCATTAGAAGTGGGAAACTAATGTTCCAATTTTTACGTGATCAAAAATGCACTTTGAGATTGCCTGACACGTTTCATAAGAGTGTGCTCATCCTGGAAAAATGTTACCCTTAAAAAATGTGAAAGCAGCACTGAAAAGTCAAACTACTTCAATAAGTTCAAATCAAAGATTACTCTCCCTCCCATGAAATGTCTTATTCCTCAATGTACTTAGCCTTTATTTTTAAAAGTACTTTGGAAATAGGAAAAATCCTTACCTGGGTGAGATTTCATGTTTTACTAGAATATTACAGGAAGAGAAAGGAAGTTCTTTGACCCGAAGTTTTACAAGAACATTCTATCTATTCAGCCACCAAAACACAGATAAAAAGAGAGCTCCTGAACTTGTCAGCAGTAACTGGGAAAGTGCAAGGAGCTGGAACGGACATGTTCATCATGTACCGGCTGTGTAATCCCCCGGTGCCGAGAGAACAATGAGAAACCCTCGCTCAGATCAAGCAGCACTGGGGCAGCGTGTGCCCAGCAGAGCCCTCTGTTATCTCAGAGCCCGTGTCTGATATCTCGTTATCTGTGCTCACACGCCCCCGGTGCTGCCCTTGAGCCGGCCGGGATCCGAGCGCATCCCGGTGACATCCCCGCAGCCCGGGCCGGCTGTGATGGATGGCAGGAGCGGCACCTGCGGGCACGGCAGCTCACACCTCGTCAGGGCCGATCCCCCTTCCCACCCGTCCTGCCTCTGCCCAGCAGGCCCTGACAGCCCTCGCTCATATTGTTTCACTTCTGACTACAAAGGAGCCGCTAATGCGTTCTCCACTGAGAACTACGCAGTTCTGTGGGAAGAAAATAACACTCAGACATTGATTCCATGAACTGAGGGATTTGTAGTACCCCAAACCTCCCCATTTCTAAACAAACCACCAACAAAACCAAACCAAACTCTATTATAGCTGGGAAATACAGGGTAAGTTGACTTCTGCTAACGTTCTTCAGCTCCCTAAATTAATGAGTTGTATTGAAAAACCAGTTTTCCCTAGCCACATCTCACAGTGTCTCTATAATGCAGCAGAACAATAATTCTGAAGTGCTAGACCAGCAAACAGTGCAGCTTCAGAGCCAAAGAGCTCCCTAATGTTTGTAGCTTCCAAGTGATGAGGAGAGGAACGGAGGCAAACAGAGCCCTTGCAGCAGGACAAGCAAAATAAACCTGTCCAGTCTCTGCCTGTGGGACTGGGACAGTGACCCCACAGCCCAGTGACCCCGAGGGCAGGCAGTTATCCCAGTTACCCCAGTTATCCCAGTTACCCCAGTGTTTGCTAGCAGAGCCCCCACGCACTGCTCACACAGCTTTAATGCATTGCTGGTCCAACCACGCCTTGCCCAGGCTGGAGCCAGGCTCTGGGATGGATTTGAGAGGAGGATAAGGGGCCTTGGAGTGACTCAGGCAATGTGAGTTGATTCTCAAGGCAGGGGGTGTTAACTGGAATAATTTTAACAGAAGGAACTATTTTCTCCTTAATATAATCTGCAAGTGCAACAGGAGGTAATAGAGTGCCCTAGAAGTCAATAGTTCTTAAGCACTTGTCTCCACACTGCCACTGACAATTCTGGGCCATTAGCAAGTCACTTAGGAAAGCAGGGAAGCTATTTTGCCATCCATAAGATGGAGAAAATTATATTTGCTTGACTACCTCATAAACAGGCTATGAAAGTTAATTCCTACTCGTACAGTGTGCTGAACACAGCAGAAAACCCAGGAGTGTGCTGGAGAAGCCCTTCCCCAGGCAGCAGCAGAGGGGTGATTTCACCTCAGCCCTGCTGCAGAAGGCCAGCTCTGTGCCAGCTCTCACTGGGAGAGAACATTTATTACGATGAAACAATAAAGACACAGGACTTCCACCTTCTTAGGTTACAGTGCCTGACTCCTGCTCACCTCAGCCTCAGTTTCACATCAGGACTGAGCAGTGAAACAGCTGAAATG
>VZTH01005957.1:220701-277769 GCA_013397815.1 Aleadryas rufinucha
TTCTGACTACAAAGGAGCCGCTAATGCGTTCTCCACTGAGAACTACGCAGTTCTGCGGGAAGAAAATAACACTCAGACATTGATTCCATGAACTGAGGGATTTGTAGTACCCCAAACCTCCCCATTTCTAAACAAATCACCAACAAAACCAAACCAAACTCTATTATAGCTGGGAAATACAGGGTAAGTTGACTTCTGCTAACGTTCTTCAGCTCCCTAAATTAATGAGTTGTATTGAAAAACCAGTTTTCCCTAGCCACATCTCACAGTGTCTCTATAATGCAGCAGAACAATAATTCTGAAGTGCTAGACCAGCAAACAGTGCAGCTTCGGAGCCAAAGAGCTCCCTAATGTTTGTAGCTTCCAAGTGATGAGGAGAGGAACGGAGGCAAACAGAGTCCTTGCAGCAGGACAAGCAAAATAAACCTGTCCAGTCTCTGCCTGTGGGACAGTGACCCCACAGCCCAGTGACCCCGAGGGCAGACAGTTATCCCAGTTACCCCAGTTATCCCAGTTACCCCAGTGTTTGCTAGCAGAGCCCCCACGCACCGCTCACACAGCTTTAATGCATTGCTGGTCCAACCACGCCTTGCCCAGGCTGGAGCCAGGCTCTGGGATGGATTTGAGAGGAGGATAAGGGGCCTTGGAGTGACTCAGGCAATGTGAGTTGATTCTCAAGGCAGGGGGTGTTAACTGGAATAATTTTAACAGAAGGAACTATTTTCTCCTTAATATAATCTGCAAGTGCAACAGGAGGTAATAGAGTGCCCTAGAAGTCAATAGTTCTTAAGCACTTGTCTCCACACTGCCACTGACAATTCTGGGCCATTAGCAAGTCACTTAGGAAAGCAGGGAAGCTATTTTGCCATCCATAAGATGGAGAAAATTATATTTGCTTGACTACCTCATAAACAGGCTATGAAAGTTAATTCCTACTCGTACAGTGTGCTGAACACAGCAGAAAACCCAGGAGTGTGCTGGAGAAGCCCTTCCCCAGGCAGCAGCAGAGGGGTGATTTCACCTCAGCCCTGCTGCAGAAGGCCAGCTCTGTGCCAGCTCTCACTGGGAGAGAACATTTATTACGATGAAACAATAAAGACACAGGACTTCCACCTTCTTAGGTTACAGTGCCTGACTCCTGCTCACCTCAGCCTCAGTTTCACATCAGGACTGAGCAGTGAAACAGCTGAAATGGAGAGGCTGCATTTCAAAAGGATCAGAGATATTTTAGGTTGGTTTTTTCTTTAATTCCTCTTCTCTCATGGGTTTTAAATTGGCCAAAGTAGAAGAGGGGGGAAATCAGTTATGAGGAGACTTTAGAAGCTTTAGAAGCAGAATGCAGAAGGGGCTGTTTAAGTGACAGAACCAGAGCTATAGAAGGAGGAATAAAAAAATGTACAACAGGATTCTTTTCAATCTGTCAGAGGAGGTACAAACTCAGGGCTGGGGTACCATGAAACAGCCACATCACCGACAGCCTAGAGAAAAGCCCATCTCAGAGTTTATGTGGCTGGTAACCCTCCTAACCACCACTCACTCCCTGATTGTTTCTGCTACTCACATATGGTTTGCTTCAGCACTAAGAATAAGATTTGATTCAGCCCAGCACCAGAAGAACACACAAGCAATTTGATGAAATGCCAGTCTTGTTCAAATTTTCCTGCTGTATAAATTGAGTGCTAATGATCTCCACTCTGCTCCCCTCGTGTACTCACGCAGCCCTTTTCGTGTTTGCTGGATTAATATCGATTGATCGTTAGATAAAACAGCAAATAAGAGAAGTTCATGTAACAAACTCTAGGGGCCTTTTGGGGAAAATTTTCCCAATTATCAATAAGCACTGCTTATTCACTACCACAATTTCACACCAGTCCCTGTGTTCCCACAATTATCATCAGAAAGAAGACATTAAAAATACCAGAGGGAAAGCACAAAGCTGCTCCATAGTTTATAAAACTGGTACCTACAGATGTCCAACCCCCAGCTTGGGTTTACAAATGCAGAAATAGCACAGATAGAGTTTATAAAAAACCTTACTTTTCTCCCAATATTAGAGGTTTACGAGTTTCTATTACAACCTTCAGTCATTTCCTCACACAGGAGTCACTAAGTATAATTCTGAATTGAATAACTGTAAAAAAAAAGCCGCTGCTTTTTTCACTCCTGAATGTATCTAGGCCTGACACTCAGTAGCTTAAGGCAATTCTCGCTCTCTAATTTCTTTGCTGATTCATCTCCAGAAATAGGAAAACAAATTGAAAAGGTTGCAAGCAGAAAGTATCCATCCTGTTGACTTTAAAACAAAGTGGAAGGTTCTGTTTATTAGGGCCAGCAAAACAAACAAAAAGCTAATAAAACCAGAACTGTACCTAGAGTGGGGATTCAGGAAACTCGTGTTCCTAACTTTGGGAAACTCTGGCACCCCTGCACATATCGATTGCAATGTATGCAACAGCACAGAGTTAATAACCAGCAGGAACTGGGGCTTGCTGCAAACAGGAACTGGAACTGTGAAACACCACAGCTTTGAGGCTTTAATTGACACCAGCATTTGGAAGGACTGACATGAAATTATACTTCATGTTTTCCTTTCTCAGCAAAACACTCCAAATAAAGATCTCACTGAGGTTTCAGTTTCCAATACGTGTATCATGAAATTGGAGAGAAGCAGCAAAACAAGACTGGAATATTTTCTGTGAACATCGGGAAACTTTCGGCACCCAGGATGGGAAGGAAGAGCCTTCAGCCTTCCCTGGCCACCAGCACGTGGAAAGGTGAAAAGAAGGTGAAAAAGGGGAAGCAAATGTTGAATGAATCTGAGAAATCACTTTGTTTCCTAAGGCCCAGTGCTCCAGCTGAAGCTTTCACCCTACAGCAATATTCCATATTTACCCCTGCCTATATTTTATCTCCTTCCTCTCTCTCACACCCATACAGAGTCAAGACAAATATTTTTAATTTCCCTGCCTCATTAAAAACCAAAACCTAGACCTGAGCTCTTATGGTCCAACTCTTTCACAAAATTAAAAACAGTCCATCAGTTCCACGTTCACTCCTCTAAATCTTCTTGAGTGCAGAACAACAGCACAGGATAAAAACCAAAGGTACCTTTCCCTAAATCTCTGAGTATTCCACAGTTTTCAGAAGGCTCCCCTTGAAGTCAATTCCCTATTAGAAAGGGGATAAGGTTTACTTTAACTATAATAGTTCTGAAGCAAAAAATATTCAGTAGTGATGAGTAATTTTTTACTTTTGGCTGATTTGCATGTCTGTTCCTTCGGTTTTGACCTGTATATCCTATATTTTCCATCTGTTCAAGCCATGATTTCCAGTCCACTGGAGCAAAAGCAATGGTAAAAGCATTTTGCCAGCAGCCCTTGGCCTCACTTCATGAATGCAGTTCCAAGTCTTGCTGCCACTCAAGGCAGAACTTTGAAAAATAATGGGCTGTTTCAAAATAAAAATTAGTACAATTTTCCTCATAGAAGAGTTACACTGGGGGAGGGGGGAAGGGACCATTTCCTCCACCAGAGAGGAGATCAGAATGAGAGGAGACCAGAGGGATGGAGAGCACATCATGGAGGGATGAACACAGAATATAGCACAGTTTTGACCAAAAAACCCAACAAAAAACCCCTTAACCAGCTCAAAGAGAGGAATGGCTCCCCAGAAGCACAGTTAAACAATGTTGTAACTACTCTGACCTGCAGCAGGTCACAGTCTGAAACCCAGGTTCCCCCAGAAAAGCAGGTCAAGAGAAATCAAAACTCAAGAAAGCAACACCAGTAGCAAGTTGCTACAAAAGTTTGCTTTTAAAAGGTAACAGCAAAGGGCTGGTTTTCAGACAAGAATGCCACACTTTTCATTTTGAACTGATATTCACTCCCTATTTTTAGCTTATTTTTTGGTTTATGATCCCTTAGATCTCAAAAGAAAAAGCTACAATTCAAACACATCTTTTCCTTTTTGTTCCAGAAAATTCATTTTAGAAGCCTTCCTTTAAGAGTTCAGGTGCTGAGTTTTCATACTAATTTAAACAAAGCAAGGTTTCTGAAAATTTTGTAAACCTACATGTAACATAATTACCATGGTTGTAACTGCTCCACTTCTAACAGATTACAGCTCATGGAAATAGAGATGCTTTGAAGTGAGATTTCTAAGACTCGACATTTACAGAGTAAAAACAATACACTGTTTTTACCTTAATTCTCTTTTAGATTACAAAAATTGGTTCTAATGTTTATATTTAAACCTATTTTCAAATGTAGAAGTTTCCATGGCTGCTGATGTGATATCCTTTTTCAGTCATTAGTGTAGACAATAAAGACGTCCCTGAACATTTGCTATGAGGATCTTGGGTTGTCTGGCTTGAAACCAGCACTCAGGAAACAATTTAAATCTGAGATTGACTCACAAAATGAGGAACTGATGTGGTGAGGTGTTTGTCCTCCACCAGATGAAAAAGAAATAATTGCCCTTGAGTCAGCAACTAAGTGCTGTGGTTATTCAGTTTCTACATCACACACCTGCAAAGGAAAAATGATTTTAGGGCAAACCATTTCCCCCAGAAATCCCCCACAAAACTTCCTGGGGAAGGGGAGGGGAGGAAAATTACTGGGTTGAGCTCTGACTCCTTAGGTGAGTGGCGCCACATCTGAGTTACTCCTTACTCCAGGCCAAGGCAGACATCCAAGTTCAACAATGTTCCATTTACGGCCTTGTTCCATTTTAAGCCCTGAAACACATCTGGGTGACTTTCCCAGAGACTTTTGGAGTTTGAGATGTATAACCACCAGAGAAAGGAGCGTGTGTTTCATCTCAAGTCACAGCAGGGTGTGATTTCTCAGGTGCAGCTCCAAGCACCTCCAGTGCCCAGCACAGCTGGTTATGAACACAGCTCCACATCTGATATTTGTACAGGTGGGGAGGTCACTGCTCCTGCTCTTTTAGAGGAATGTTTGGGGAGCCTTGGCAACACCCACCATCCCTAGGACAAACGCCTCAGACAAACCAGTCTCATCCCCAGAAGGCAGAGTGTGACATTTACCTTCAGCTCAGGCAGAGGTGGCACGAGTCACTGCCAAGGGATGGAGGAACTGAACCATCTCTGCACACAGGGATGTTCCACACATCGGCCACACAGCCCTGGTTTGCAGTGCTGGAGCGCAGGGCAAGCGTGGAAAGAAGGCAGCTGGGCAGTCCCCCCTGCTCTGTGTGCCCCAGCCCAGCCCTTGCTGGTCTTCCTGGAATGGTACTGGTGCTCACAGGGAGCTGCCCCTGGAACTCCTCAGCGCTTGGGCAGAATGAGGTGAATCCATGTGGCACCTGATGTTACATTCAGACACCAACCACCACCCCCTCGGGGGGTTTCTCATTGTCAGCAATTGTTTTGGTTTATCAGTAATTCTTAGGCACCTCAAACATTCCATAATACAGAACCAGGCTCACAACAGGCTGGGGAGAGATGCTGAAGCACGTGAATCCTACTTAGATGCCCAATTCTCGCTCATTTCCTATAAATAACTGCAGATTTAAGCTTCATTAATCTCAACATGAGCCCAGTGAGAGATTAGGAGAACTGCAAACTCCAGCTCCCAAGACTTCAGATGTTATCTCCTCTTAGTACACAGATATATCCCAGCTCTACCATTTCAATTTTTGTAAGCATTCCTCGAAGGACAACTTCGGGAGAAGGCCTTTCCCACCCCAAGAGATCACATCTCAGACAATTCATACAATATCACACTGAACAACATGAGAAATGCTGAGCCAACCAACTGCAATACAACATCTGGAGAGCAGCAATTGATGGACTGTTAGGCAATTTATACAGAGCAAGGGACTTCCAAGAGCAGAGAAACGAAAAGTAAGGTACTAAGGAGACACAAACCAGCCTTACCTCAGCGTGAACTGATCTTCTGTTGAGTTCTTAGCAACAGATACGAGGAAAGTCAAAACGTCCCCTTGCTTGACAGTCTTTGGCACATGCTGGATGACAACGTTATTATCCAATCTCATTTCAGTTAAAGAAGGGGCAGCGTGAGTCTGGTACAGGAAAACACTTCCAATCCTCTGCAGGGGAGGTCCCGACTCATCGATGTCATTGCGCCCCGATCGGATCCCGTTACTTTTCCTCACGTCCTCCTTGGTGCATTCCCCCCTCTCATCCCCGGCTTGGATGGAGTAGTAAAGCTCCACGGGGCTCCCTTCAGACTTGTCCAGCTGTTTCTTACGGCCGGCAACCACCGTGGGGGGGCTGAACCAGCCGGGCAGCAGCTCCAGCTGCGCCACGCAGAGCCCCAGGTCCCCCCCGAGCCGGCAGCTGCCCCGCACCTCGCGCGTCTCGCGGAAGGCGAACACGCGCAGGCAGGGCAGCCGCTCCGCGGGGCTGTGCTCGTCCCAGTCCCTGCCCACGATGTAGAACAGCACCTGCACCCGGGGCTTGCTCAGGTAGATCTTGGTGCTCATGATGAAGGCCTTCAGCTTCCAGTTAAAGGAGAACTTGTTGGTAGATCCAAAGGGATTTGAAGGCAACATCAGGTCCTGCGGCACGACCTGTTCGATGGAAAAAGGTCCGTAGCTGGCGTTCAACACGGGGGGACTCTTGGATTTGTAGATCAGAAAGGATTCCACTCGGGACTGCAGGCTGGAGTTCCTCATGATATCCTGGTTGGCTTCCTTGAGGAAGAAGGAAACATCCGCGTTGTGGATACGATAGGTCACAGGCAAGTAAGTGGGCAGCAAGGAAAATCTCTGTATGCTCTCCAGGATCCCTCGGCTCTCAGTCACTGTCGAAAGGAAAGGAGAGTTTAAAAGATCACATCTTCAAGCCCTACTGTGCTATAACCTCACTGACTCTGAGGGGATTGACAGTGCTGCAGCTGGGATTAGTGGCAATAAACCTCAGTCCATGCAGAGGTGGCCTAGGTGGATGATGATTTATCTAATCAGCTTGGAAAACAATGGTTTATGGCACATTCTGCATGACAGCCAGATTAAAAGAAGTAGCTTGTGTAGGTTTACACATGCCAGAGGTCACATCTTCACTTGCAATAGATATTTATCATCAGAGAACAGAATTCCCCAGTCAGCACCTGCAGCCCCAGATCACTGCCCAGGCACATCTGAAACAATCAATCGTTACAGCAAGCTCCACCTGTACAGGAGTCCAGTGCAATGGTTTTACATCAAATGCTGCAAATGCACCACTCAGAGTTCACTTCAGCCTTCCCAGCACTCTCAGGCAATACTTGGACTCTAAATGGTTTCCTGCACAAGGCTGAATTTCACTTTAAAAACAGCACAATAACACAATTTACACAACAGCTCCTTTACATCATTCTGGTGCTCCAGGATTTCAAAAGGAGCTGTATTTGCATCCAATTTACAGTCCCTTCTGTTTCACTTTATCCATGAATGGAGGGGTTTTTCTGTAAATCACCATCAGGATCCGTGCTGCTGTTGCTGCCTATCCCTGCCCTGTCCCCTAACACAGCTGAGTTATCTGAGGCTGTACATCACTGCACACAAAGAACATCTCCAGTGACACCGAGCCTCTCCCACTGCAGGGCACTGATTTTAACTGTGCCATCCAGCAATCACCTGAGGCAGCCTATCTGCTGAAGAATAAGCTCTGCATCCTTTCTAGGAACTGTCAGTCCCAAAGAACAAAGACACACTCTGTTAAAAAGTACAGATGCAAATACAGTGTCACCTTTCCTGTTTGAAGAGCTGGCCTTCGAGCTCACATCTTCCACCCTAATTATGAAATAAATTGCCTTTTTTTCCCCCCAGCAAATTCAAATCCTTACCCTTATTCAGAAAGGGGACAAAGGCTTACCACAGATGGCATTCAAAGACAACCCAGTTTCTCAAGCTCTAATTCACAAATGCTTTAGTAGTCTTTTATTTTTTTGTTTGGCATCTGACCTAAATATTTATTTGCTCATGAGTACTGTGGTGGCCCAAACTGATGCCAGTTACTCCTAACCACGAATTTAGGTACTGCAATCCACTCTGACCAACACCAGACAAGTCAGTTTTCCTGTGCTGCTGTTCTATGTCCAAAAAATAAAGGGTATTACTGTTTCTTTCCCCTTCCCCTTTGTCTGTGTAGACTGCAAACATGACAGACTTATCTTACTATTTATGTAGGAGCAGCACCTAAAATCCCAAGGCTGTGATTGTGGTCTCCAGGCCCTAACACAATGCAAAACAATAAACTGAAGTTTAGAAAAAGGAGCAAAAGACTTTCCAGATGTAAAAGCAAAACTATCTGGCTTCTCAAAAAAAAGATAATCCACAAAAAGACCCAAAACCCAGCAACAAACCAAAAGAAACTAACCCTGGATGAGGGTGGGCATCACTCACAAGGAACCAATCTCCCAACGGAAGAGGCCAGGAAGAAAGGATTGCACAAGAGTTTCACAGCTTGATAAAAACCTTTCCATCTTGAAAAAGTGGAATTCCTCTTCCAATAAACAACTGCAATAAAACCTTACTTTAAAAAGTTTAATAAATGTCTACTCAAACCCCAAAGAACTGGAAATAAAGTCTATCTGAAGAATCAGGAAAATGGCCCCAGCACACATCAACATGTGAGACTGTAAACTGCAAGAGCACTAAAAGCCTCAAATCCTGTGATTCCCCCAGAGGTGGCAAATTCATCTCACATCTTGTACAAAGATCATTTTTAATAAAGAGTAAATTGCAGAGCTTTTGTACACACAAAAATACCCTTCATTTCAGCCTCTGTCTTTTGAGCGTTCAGCTCCCACTCTTTCTCTAGGTACTCACTGAGAGCAAATTAAGTTTCTAGAGACCTTTTTCTGGATAATCTTCCAACAGAGATTTCTACCAGCCCCGAATGGCTCTGCTGGTGCTGAGCTGCAGGGCTGGAGCTCTCCTCTCCAGCCTGAGGCAGGATCTGTTGTGGTGCTGTTGTTCTCCTCAGCTCACCCAGCCCACAGCATCCTTCCCCATCTAATGCCCCATTTAGAAATTCCACACCCATTTCATTCTCCTCCCAACACCTTGGCAAAGCACAGCAAGGCATCAACGAAGCAACTCAGAGAGAGGGGGAAAAATCTCACAGTATTCAATTTTTTATTCCCCTTCTTTTGATTGCAGCTCCCTCCCTTGCATTCCACAGAGACAAGTACATTATTTTTATATTAAAATTAACAGAGTGTTTCGCCTCGTAATTTTTTAATCATTTATTTTAGTGCTTAATTATCTGAGGGATTAAAAACCTTCCCTCTGTATTCCCCACCTCCACAGGACAATGCTCCTCAGATTTTGTAAATCAATGACTCTTCAGAGTAGGCAACACAAATGGGGGNGTACATTATTTTTATATTAAAATTAACAGTGTTTCACCTCGTAATTTTTTAATCATTTATTTTAGTGCTTAATTATCTGAGGGATTAAAAACCTTCCCTCTGTATTCCCCACCTCCACAGGACAATGCTCCTCAGATTTTGTAAATCAATGACTCTTCAGAGTAGGCAACACAAATGGGGGGAAAAAAGAGAGAGAGAAGGTGAAGTGCCTGTGAAGATAGGAAACAGCCTCACCAGCTGGAGCAGGGTCCACTGGTTTTACATTTCTGGGCAGTGGCAAACTGGTCCCTCACTGGTGTCCTCCCCCACCAGGCTGGGAACGTGCACTGAATATGAACTGGCTCGTGCTGGAAGCTGGCAGCAGCTTTCCAAACAGCCAAAGGCCAAAAATTCAAACAATTTCCAACTTTTATCTGGGGAGAGTTATAATCAGCACAAACAGGGAAAAAAAAGTCTCAGAAACAACACTGAGCTCTGCAGTACCATCTGGATTTTGACCGTGAAAGTTTATTAAGGATTCTGAAGGATAGGAAATTAAAAACAAAAACAACTATCAGCGCCCTTAATTACAACCATGACTATTTTTGTAAAAATGATGCATGTTTTTACAAAGGCAGAATTGCAGAAGATTACAATTTTGTGTGTTATTGAGTGAGACCCAGCAGAAAAGTAGTGTTTTAAAGATTTAAATTATATAATCTGTCCTAAATATTACATCCTATCTATACCATAATCACAATTCCACTGGAATAACCCACCTGAATAATTAAGAACAACACAGTGACTCTCCCACTTCAAGTATGTCAGACAAAACAAAAGATGGGGAACTGAAGTGCTGTTAAGGAAACAGCATTAAGACAAAGAAATAAACAAATTCAAGAACTGCAATTTTCCTTCACTGTACCACTGTGTCTGAAAACTTCTGTGTGGAGACCTTGGCAGCAGAATAACCAAGTGCAGCAGTGCAGGGTTCTGTGTGGATGTACAGCCCAGAGTGGGACCAGATTAAACAAACTCCGAGGAGTTTAAGCCATAATCCAGAGAGATCCTCTCATCTTAGAGCTGCTCAGTGGTGCAGGGTGCAAGAACAGCTCACCTGAAGCTGAATCCCTGCAGAGGAGCAGAGCCAGTGATGCTCACAGCACCGGAATCCCGAGGGCTGACCCCAGGGGAGGAGCTGCTCCTCCAGGCTCTGGTGAGGACAGCCCACCTCAGCTGGGAGCTGCTCACAGCATTCTGGTTTCAGGAGATGGTCCCCAGCAGTGTGAAGGAAACCAATAAATCCTGACTGTGATGCCATGCTTATGCCAGGAGCATTATCCTCAATCCCCTGCCCCAGTGACTGTCTGACCCCTCGTGCTCTGAGGAGTCTGCTGAGGATTTCAATCCATTTCAACCCAAGATGTTGTCACAGGATGGTTCTTTCCTCCCTCCTTAGTAAATCTTCTTCTGGCTGATTCTGTTTAAAAAAACGTTTGCCAATGATGGAAGAAGCAAACAGTTCTGTAGGCCAGCGAATGTGAAAGCATCTCAGAAAAAGGGAGAGTGTTCAGTTTGCTCCTGCACAGCCAAAGCCTGTGCATAAATCCCTCGCTGCACTCCCCTTTGAGTCACACTGCTTTCCTCATTAAACCACTCATTTTGTACTGCACCCTGGCTAAAAATCTTCAGTCTTTATTTCCCAAGTATCATGGAACAGCAGCTTTCAGTCAGTGACAGAACCACTCCTCGTGGCTCAGCTTCACTGCAGTTATTGACCACGGCTTCAGAAAACTGAAGGAATCTGCCAGACCACTAACTCCATTCTGTACTGCCAGATCCTTGGGATTTCAGCCCTCACAGTTACTTTATTTTTAAAGCTGTTCAATCCACAATCATCCAGCATTCATGAGATATAAAACTCTTCCAATCAATTATATAATGCTACTATTAAAAAAAAGTAAATTGTCTTTTTCTTGTAGATTGAAGGGAACAACTTCTTAGGAAAATTGCCTTCCCAGCTGCAGGCTCAGGCTGGTAATGCAATAGATGGAATTTGTTGCTGTATCTTGGGGATTGAGATAAGTGGCTCTTTTCAGTAAGGCCAGAATTTTACCTTTTTAGTTCATTTCAGCTGCTCTCCTTGAATCTTATGAACACTTCTGCTCTTCTTGGTTTGCTACGAATTGAAATAATTTTAGCCGAAATATTGAGGAAAAAAAAAATCTGCTAGCATGATGTATTTTCAGCTCTGGAAAGGAATGTCACAGGAGATGTCTGTTCCAATAAAACTTCATGCTCACTTTTGAAAAATTAAGATATTTCCATTTTAGCCTAGTTAAGTGGCTGAATCTGCTAATGCTCAAAAGGGAGGCATTTTAAAGCTAAGCCATAAACAGAGTGAATCCCTTCCCCAGGTGTAACTCTGACAGCTCTCAACAGAGGGATGAGCTGCTCTGCCACTTTGTGTCACTTCCAAGGGACAGAGGGGATTCAGACCGTGTTACATCGTGACCTGAGCAGGATCATTCCCATCCTATAGCATTTGTAGGCTGCTTGTCAAGCTCCTTCCTTAGGTTCCAGCATCCTCCCCAGCCCTGCAGCACAAACAAGGATGACTTCAGTGTTCCTTCTTTCACCAGCCTTGTGGCAGCCTCAGTTTCCTCAGAGCCCCTGGCACTGCACTTTGACACTCTGGATTAAGGGCTTGCTTTGCTTTGTTGCCAGCAGCTTTGTGACACAGCACCAAAATGGAAGGGGAGGCTGAGGACTAAACCAGTCCGATTTTCCTGCTGACTTCCGCTATTTTGCTATATAAAAAAAACCCCAAAGCCACAGGAAATAAAAACCAACAAACCAACCCCAAACCACCACACCTCTGTCACAAACAGATGTCAGGAGGCTGAGCCATCCCATCTCCAGCACAGACACACGGGGTGCTGGGGACCCCCTGCCTCCAAGGCACAGGAACAGCCCAAAGGCTGTTTCTACCCTGCAGATGAACTCGTTCTTCCAACTGAGGGTCTCCTTAGGAATGCATTATTGTATTTCAAAGTCTCCAGTGATCACACAATTCCCTCCACAGCAGGGCAGCACAAGGCTGAAACAGCAGCTGATCCCAATCAATTCACTGGCACTGTTCACACTGGAGCACTGAGCTCCTCTCATTCTTCACCCACTTGCTTGGAAGAGGAAAATCAGCATGCCAGTGGAGAAATCAAAGAGTCCAGCCTACCTGCAGCAACCTAATCTCTCCTCCCTGTGCTGTCACACCAGTAAAGAACAGCTTCCAAAAAAACCTCCTGCTTTTGGTAACCAACACCACTCTAAAGGGCAAGTACCCAGAGAGCAGTGATAAGGCCAAATCGATGTGTCACAAAGAGGAAAGCAAAAATAGAACCCTGCAACCCAAGAGTCATGCATTTATCTCTAACAAATTAAAAAGAAAAATGGCTTCAGGGCCCAAAATCACCAATTTCTTTTTAAGTCCTCCCTTATTAGCATTTCAGACTGCTCTGCCTTGCTTCACTTAATAACATTCCCTGGGACTGTTTCATCCTTGGGAAATTATCATTCTTCTCCAAGAGCAATGCTGTTCCCAACCTGCCACCTTCTCCCTCTTCCCCCAGTTTCTCATTCCAGTTCTGCATCTTTCTGCAGAGCTTGTTAGGAAGTCAGGGAATGATCATCTGGATCAAGGCTGCAGACCACGCTGAAGAGCTTCTTGCTGAAAAGGTGACTCCTCATTTCTTGTACGAGAATTTTAAACAAGCTGGAGTATTTTGAAGAGTGCAGCATACACTTCACAACAGCAGATGCTGAATAAAGCAAATTAAACTTCACAAAGATGCAGACAAATCACCTGTACCATCACTGCTAAGAGAACTGCACATTTTCAAACCATTCTTTTTGTGAAAACTATCAAGCATCACTACTGCAGTGAGAAAGGATTTGTAAGTGTTGAGTCAGGCAGAGAAGGAAGTACTCTGAGCCAAGATGCTTAAACTTCATGAGGATCTGCCTGATCAGTCAGTCAGTTATTGATGTATTCAAACAGAGGCCTTTGCAAGGGGAAACATCACAGCCTGTCCAGCAAAGCACATCTGAACCAGTTACACACACTCAGAAAGGTTTTCTGCAAAGGGAGCTCTTGCTCCACCAGAGGAAGCAACCAGCACCACAGAAACAATCCTCAGTCTCAGCACGAGCCACGACCTGGCGCTTCAAAAGCAGGGCAACAAACCAAAACCAAAACGCATTTATTTTCACAAGCCTGACCCTCAGGGACTCCCTGTGGGCTGACCTAAATGATCATTCTGGGAGTTTAATCTCAACATCAAAGGATTTCCGTGCCATCATGTGTGGAGTGAGAGCAGGCAGCTGATCCTGACAGGAGCTCCTGTGCAGGAGTGCCAGGATCAGCGAGGGTCACACACTCCTCCTGCCCTGGTACCTGACCCCAGGGATTCACAGGGGCTCACCCCGACACTCTCCCAGCTCCTGCAGCAATCCAGGAATTCCAGCTGCCTCAGTGGGCCTCATTAACAGGCAGAGAAAGGCTTTTTGACAACAGCACTGAGCTCTGATGACACAATATTTTCTTTAAACGTCCCATTTTACTGAAGTTTGAAGAAACTTTTGTAAATTAACCATTGATGTTAGAGCAGATGACACCTCATCATTCATTAGGGGAGAGATGAACAATCCTGAAGTTGTTTTATTATTCACATTGACAGACAGATAAAGAAATCATTTAAATAAAAGGGTCTCAAAGGAACACATACACCTTTATATTACCAAGTGATACAAAAATGATCAGAGAAAGATCATATAACAAAGGCAAGTTCCCACCTGAAAAGGCAGCAAAGTAATAATTACAGAGGAAAGTATTTAGATGAAAGGATATGACACTGTTTCACAAAATGATGTCAGCCTGAACATGAAAGGGCAAAGCAGTGATGGGCACCACAAAGTTTACAGTGAGAAAATCAGGAGAAGGAAAAAGCAAACAAAAAATAACCAAACTCACAGTCACACTAACTACTGGGGGATAGGGAAAAGGGGGCACAGGAACATTTTTCTCACAGAACAGCAGTACCCACCCAGGGCTGGCCCCAGTCCATCAGCTGTGAGTGATTCGGGGGTTAAAGGTACCAGACACAGGGACCTCCATCCCCTCTCCTGTGTCCCTGCTCCAGCGAGCACAGAGCTCTGCCCTCTCCCCTGACACACACACACACAGTGCCTGGCCCCTCCTGCACTCCTGGGGCATCTCTTCAATGCACCATGAGAGCAGAGCCTCTCCAACGGAAGGAGCACCAGGACAGGAGTGATCCACCTGAGGCAAAAGGACCCAGAGACCAGAGCTGCTGTGTCCAGCAGACTGAAATATTTGGGGGTTTCAACAGTAACACTTTGTGTGTCTCCATTTCTGCCCTGCCCCCTCCTCACTTATGGCTCTACTTGCAGAGGAAGAAATAAATGAAGATCCCAAAGATTTAAAGAACAAAACTAAGTCAAACACAAGCAAAAAAAACCCCACAAAATTTGAAAGCTGAAATACTTGCCAGGAATATCTTGACTTAAACACAGTTTGTTGATGTGATTATGTTTGAGACCCAACAGAAAGAAGTAAGGCTGAGTAGCAGGGGAGTGAGAGGGACACGAGTCCAACATCAGCTGTCAGATTCCTCAGGACAGAGACAAACACAGGGCTGGCAGGGACAGCCCCACGCTGCTAAAACAGACTCTGCAGACAATCAGAGGCTGATCACATTCACACGTCTGCAAAACTCCCTCTTCGTTTTCTGCAGGATGCCAGGGCTGTGCAGAGGCTGCAGCTCTGCTACCAGGCCATCCCTGATGGGAGGGAAAAAGAATTCTCAGCACTAAATGAACACCTGAGTCAGCAAAAGGAGCAGACGGGTTCCTGCTGCTGACCCTTCCTGAGACAGCCACGTCTGGGCCCCCTGACCCAATTCCCTGCTCTGGGAACCACAGCAGGGAGTGTCTGTGGCTGCTGGCTGAGCATTCTTCCCCTCCAGAGTATGGGGAGTTTTAAAATTCATTTTCATTTTATTAATCCATATCATGACTCTACATCTCGCTGCAGGCTCTGTGCCTAATACTGAATTTGTACAACCAACAATTACAATATTGATCTTCGATGGCTACATTCGCTAACAAGATAAAAAAAACCTAAGAAAATCTTTTTAACTCTTATTTAAATAACACCACAGTGCTGGTATATGCAGTAAATTTTCGGGAATTTCAATGAACCCAGCAGTATTTCACTAAATACATATCTATTTTGCATGCAATAAAGGAAGTACAGCTTAAAAATACCTGAGTGTGTTCTCAGAAGGAAGTGATGACAGTAATGGGTACCTGGTTCAGGTACCTTTTGTACCTGGAAAGTCTGGAAATGGGAGGACACCAGAGAGGATAAACACACACACAAACAGGTCCAAGGACAATCTGATGCTGGCAGCATGGGACACAGGCAGAGCTCACTGACACCTGGGTGTTTGTCTCTCACTGTGACCCCTGGGACAGACACACTCTGCACATCTGGAAATGCACAATGTCCTCCATCCACAGGGCCCTCCTGCTTAGAGGAAACAAAGCTCCAATTCCTGCCCTGAAAAGCTGTTCTGAAATAACACCTACAGTCCAACTCTGTCAGCAGCCTCTAAGAGATGTCACCACCCTCCCCAGACACAAAGGCTACACTCATTAATGGAGATGAGTAAGAGCCTTCCTGACGTGCTCTGATGAGCTCCTGAATCACTGGGGCTCCGTCCTTCCCAGGCAGTTTTCCTTTGCTATGAGGCAACCTGACACATTCCCGAGCCTTTTCATCTCCTTGCCAGCTAAGGGAGCTAAGGTCTCTCATGGAACACATTTGCCTGAAAAAAAAGGGCACCTCAACACCAGAATAATTAATCAGGCAGTTTTTCAGTCTTATCTGACCACTGAATGGCATCAAACTTCTGGCAGGTGCTCAGCTCCCTCTGACACCCCCAGGTGTGGTACCTGGTGTGTCCCTAAACGCCAGAGAGCGAAAGTGAGCGTGCACTTTTCCTAGAGGAGGTTTTGCAGAGTTAACTGAGACAGCAGCACTTGGCTCTGTCTCGGGGGCTTCATCATCCCCAGGAGTACCCATGATAATCCAATCCCAAAGAGGACTGAGCACAAGAGCCTAAAATAGAATAAAACTTGCTGCTAAAACGGCTCCTCTCTTCTCATTTTCTTCCCAGTTACAAAATCCTGCTCTCCCCCCTGGCCAAACTGGGTGGTCTTCTCTCAGGTGAGATGGTTCAGCTCATCTGGACTGGCTGAAATAATGTAATTTTTCCATTGCCTCTTTGGAAATGTATTTTACAGATACCTGGCATGTTCCTCTGTCTTTAAAACCTCCCTTGCTCTGGAAATAAATCAGTGTGCTCCTCTCTCATCACTCTCAAAAGTGTAACAGCGAGGAGAGTCAAGAGGATTGACATTATCATTTCATAGTCCCATAATATTTTGTTTTACTATCTCAGCAAACTCCGAAGGGCAAGAACCCCCAAACTTATCCAGTATTCATTCAACTAAACCTAGGAAAAGTTCTCTGCTCATGCAAATCTGCAAAATCTCATTCAGAAAATTACTGTACCCTTTCAGAACAGCCTCATTCTGTGTCACAGCTATTTAAAAGTGCTCTCCAGATGAGCTGATACTGATGGATTTGCTGCAGAGTTCAACTCTCCATGAACACCAAAAAAGAGATGCTGCCTGACAAAGTCTCCAGTGTTTTCCTTGGGACTTCTCTGGGAGTTTGTTCTGTCGATTTTGAGCCACTGTCACACCTCCTCACAGATCCTAAAGGCCAGGTTAAACCCCACCTCAGCTAAAGACCTTGTTTTCTTGAAGGCTGACTGGAAACGGGAATGTTGTGGCTGGGTGTCACAGCCAGAATCCCCCCAGAGGATGCCATTACCCACAGAGCTGCCTGCTCTGGGGATTTAATTGCAGGGCAGCTCCTCCCAGAGAATGTGGAGGGTGTGTGATATCCAGCAGCAGCAGGGACCGCAGGGAGCTGCACAAGAACCGCCGGGAGCTCGAGATTATTTTCCCCTACCCTGCAATTAGCTTGGATACTTAAAAAACTCCTGCTCCTTGGACATGAATAGTTTTGCATTCTAGTCCCACTGAGCAGCTTCCAACAGGAGACTTCAGAAGCACTGGTGAAAAACACACAATGGAAAGCTCAGAAACAATTATGGTACATTTAAAATAAATCACAGATACACTTTGTGCCAAGCAGGTCTTCACCTTGCAGACAGCACAAACTGGAGTCCCTGTCACAGCCAGCTCTTGAAGGCTGCTTCCCTGCACATTCCACCCCATTATCCTCACCAATGTCTCAGTATTTGCATGTGTGAATCCACATGCACCTCTGAAACAGTTTAATTCGTATTTAGTGTCGCTGTTTGTGTGCAGCTCAGTGCAAATCCTACTGCAAGCAAACATATTAAGTTGTACATACTAAGTCTGCACCAAATTGATTCTACCATTGTGTAACTGAGTGATGCTTCCCATCACTGCTTGCAAATAACAGATTAAAAGCTGAAGATCTCTAATTGAGTGTCTCCAGAAGAAGGAGCAGTGCCTGCCAGGTGGAGCAGGACAGATGGTGGGATGTGTGTGCACAGCAGCCCGGCAGAAAGGCTTTACCCAACCCCAGCTCCAGCTGGAAGCTGCACTGGCCACTGCATCTCCTTCAGCAGGGTTAATTCACAGAACAGCTGCTGAAGCTCAGATATTCTGCTCTAAGTCTGTGGGAATAACTGATTTCTCAGCTGCCAAGCTAAACTCATCGAAACCTAAAAACAATTCTCTCAGGTCAGTCCAAAGTGAAATACCTTTCAGCACCCCAGCACTACAAAAGGGAAGGAGAAAACCCTGATAAAACCATAGGAAAAGATCATGTGATCCTTTAAAAATTAAAAAGAAAAAATTTAAAGCCTCCAACCTTTCTTCTCAAGTTCCATCTCACTTTTTGAAAATTACTTTCTCAGGAAAGCTACTCTGCATCTCCATTTTAACCCACAGCCTTTCTACTGCACCGATTGGTATAAGAGCTACTGGAATTTTTTATTTTTTTAATTTAGTACATTCATAATAAAGGCAGTTCCTTTAAAGCTTGACATTGCTTCCCTGTGAATGGCTGTTCCTGAAGATAGCAGCTACCTCTCATTGTCCTAGCTGGATAAAATCAAATCACTGGATAAATGGAATAAATAGTTGAGCAAATATTTCTATGCCTAGTTATCATAATCCACAAATCACTACCAACTGTTGCTTTATTACATAACAAAGATAAGGATTAAACCTGTATTTGGAAGACAACAAATACATAATTAAGACCAAACAGAAAAGTACTGATTACTTAATCTAATTTATGTTACTATTTCTTGTTTTACAAATTAAGATAAGCTTCTTTACATACCCATGCATGCAGCCTACAAGTGCTTCAGACCCCTTTCCCTGTCCCTGAAAAATGCTTTGACTTGATGGAACAAATCACAGAATGTACAGACATTTACTGCCTGGCACTTTAGGCAATACCCAGGAATAAATCAACCAAGACAAACCACTGAAAGTGAAGGAAAGCAAAAGCATCAAAATGACATATTAAAAGTGTTCTGCCAAATTACATATGGTTCACAGAGGTGCCACATATAAAATTTAAGACTTGAGCGCTTTAAATTGTACAAATAGCAAGGAGCATTACTGATCTCATGGTCACTGAAAGTGAGGAACTCCACATACTGCAGGGAGCTTTGGTACCTCACTCTTCCACCTGGAGAGGGAAGACAGAGCAGATTCAGTGGCAGTATCTTGGGAGGGAACACCTGTAAGAGGTGAAGAGTCTCACCATAACACACAGAAATAGAGACTTTTCAGTGGAAAGGTTCATCAGGTGCAGTGCACCAAGTGCTCTGTGAGAATTAACAGTGCCGGGGGCTGTGTGCCAGCCCAGGCACAGAGGGGGTGCTTCAGGAGGCACTGCACACACAGCCCCTCCTCAGCACCAGACACTCAGCTCTGGCTCCTCGTTACTGCACTACAGGTGAGGAGGGAGTGCTCCACACCTGCAGGATTGCTGTGTTTTCAGCAGCATTCTCCTGCCTGCTGCTCCCCTGAGCCACCTGGAAATCTGCTCCCACCTGGTTGTGTGACCACATCAGGCCCTACAGCTGCACTCTGGAGCAGAGCTGGACACTGCCAGGAGCCACCCTGTGCCCCCACACCCAGCACTGCCTCCTTCCTGCTCTAGGTGGGCATTTCAAACCTGGTGTGAAACAAAGCCCTTCTCTCCCAGGGTAGCTGAAGATTTCAGGCCCGTTTATCTGTGCAGTTTTTGTACTGAGAGAGGGCTATTGCTCTCCTGCTTCACAGAAAGATGAAGTGTTTGCTCAGTGGAGCACAATGGGAGCTGTGCTGAGGAACAGGTAATTCCATGGGCTGGATAACCAAAGGCAGACACGTATCACCGTTCTCACAGAGTCAGAAACGGCCAACACCCCCTCTGCTCGTGCAGAACATCCTTCAGGGCTTGTGCCCTCTGGCTCCTTTCAGCCTGTTTAAAGGTCACAGGCTGACATTTCAGGAGTGTTACAAGTCATTGTCTTGCCCTCCATGTGCCATCCCTGCTTAAGCGCTACTCCCTTCAGCCACGGGGCTCAAGGCAACAAATTACTTCTCTGTGAGCAGACTAGATCTGGGAACTGCTCTGGAGACTGAAAACAAGGCAAGGCAGTCCAGCAGAAATAATGCTGCACAGAAAGGGGTGAAGCATAAACCAAACAACCCCCAGGAAACACGAAACTAAAAGAGAAAGAGAAGATGCACCTTTTTCCCCCTCTTGGGTCAAAAAAATCCAACAAAAGATGAAGTCAGCCTCATTCAGAGACCAAAGCAGCTCAGCCCTTTGCTGTAATGGCAGGTGAGATACCATCAGTTATTGATAATGGTTCAGTTCAGACAGCTGGAATTCTCCTCTGCTAAAACACAACCAAAGGAAAAAATCCAAAAAAACTCAAACCACTTACTTTCTTTAAAAGCAGGATCTGCAGGTTTTACGTAACACAGCGTCCTTCCAAAGCTGCTGCACCAGCCCAGGGACGGGAGCAGGGAGCAGGAGCTGCTCGTTAAATGCAGGGGGACTGAGGGAGGAACGCTGTATTTAATTAGACAGCACACCTGGGGATGGTTTGGCTGATTGCACGGCTCAGCAAAGCCCCAAGGCTGCTCGAAGTTAAATTGGTTTGTGAGAGCCTTCTCCAGCTTTTGTGCTCTTCAGTACTTGGAACACCCAGTCCCCAGCAGTGCTTTCCTGACATCACCGCCTGCCCAGAGTTATCCATGGGGAAATCTCCCAGGAGGAAATTCATGGGAAGCGCCCACCTCCTCACACACACCTCCAACAGCCCAGAGCAGCCCCAGCAGTCGCTTGACCAAGTTCTTCTGGAAGTATTTTAAGAGTCTTATCAGGGAAGAGTTAAGAGTTGCAGGGCATTTATTGCTTTTTATATTTTGATTGAAGGAAAAATTGCAGAAAGGTTGTTCTCTGAAAATGTCTGCAGCTGTAATTAGGGAGTGTTTCATATGTGTTGCCAATTAGCTTAATTAGTGTGGAGGCTGATTGAGACCTGAGCAGGAAAGGTTCCTTATTATTTTGGGGGGGAGAGAAAGAAATAAAGACCAAAAATTCTCATAAACTTGCTGAGAGGAAGAGGACCAGAAGAAGTATTTGACTTCATGAGCAGCAGCTCGTGGTGAGGTAAAAACTCTCCAACTATTTGAAGAGAATAAACTCTTTGAAGATTGGTTTCAGCTGTAGCTCGTTACAGCCCAGACTAAGGCTAGGCTAATTATGATTTTCAGCTGTGTCTATGATTTCATTAGATCAGTCTGGAAATAGAATGTGGTCCATGTGGTATCAGCTGAAGCTCTGCTATGAATTGTAAAGGTTTGCAGGTTCATCAGGATGGATATAAGAGCTGCAATGGTAGGCACCGTTTGCCTTCCAGGAGCAGCAGGAGAGGCCTTAGATATTGGGCCACAGGAGTTCTAATGCTGCCCAACGCCTGCTAATTCTGGATTAAATTAAATTAAAGGCTCTGGTGAAGTAGTGGAGAAGCATTTATCATGCCTTTAAAACTGATTTCCTAAGTTCAGCAACAAGGCAAACATCAGCCACGCTGGTGTCTGTGAGGCACCCAGTGAGCACTGCAGGTTTGCTGAGCCCCCGTTCCCGGGGTGTGCAGAGGCACAAATCCACACACACACTCCCACCACACACCTGCTAATCCACAGAATTACATCACTACCCACATCACAGCAGAATTCTGCACAGAAAAAGAAACCCAAGCCTGTTGCCATAATTCTGTCTTACCTACATGAGCAGCAGATCTGCTTTTTGTTAGAAGAGTGTTGAAAGTAGAGCAAATTCCTTTAATTACACAGCTTTTGAGGGTGCATGTCCTGCCTGTGACTTCAGCAACAAGGAATTTCAGTGCCATGGAGCTTGGCTGGGGTTAAATTTATTCCAAGAAAGCCAAGAGTGAATCCACTAAACCAAGGTTTAGTTGGCATAAGGGAAGATCAGAATCAGACAAGCAAAACGTTAGAGCTGACAGGGCTCTGTGGTCATACTCAGAGTCCATTTCTCTGCATCTTAAACTACTTCTGTAATTTGTTCTGATTTAAGTGCAGCTCCAAACAAAGGAATTCTTCTAGGATTGCTCACATTTGATTTTAGCATCTCAAGAGAATCTAAAAATTTAATCTCAAACAAAATCTATTTTTTTTTATCTCAAACCTTAAACTACGGCCAAACACAGGCAAGATCCAGAAACAACCAACCCCTCTCTGCTTCAGCCTTAACTAGGACAGTCTCTTGGCATCAGTATTTTGCATTCATATGAAGTTAGTGAACTAAAAGAAAACAATGTCTGAAGACCAGGAACCAAATCAAAGCTACAAACCATAAGGAGTCTGTCTCGTGGATTGTGCCTCTTGACCAAAATCCAGCTCAGTTCACATCACTGCTGTGATGTACCAGTACCCAGGATTTTCAGTCTCTCACAGTGCAGCTCAGGTAGCTCACCATGGTGCTGTGGTGAGGTGAGGGGTCAGTAAAGCTGTTACCCTGTGTTCATCAGCCTGTGTGAGGGCTGAGCCAGCACAGGGTCACACACACCCTACCCTAACACACCACAGTGCTCACCCAACACAGCTCTGGAAACCATCCTGCCAACAGCAGAGCAGCACTTACTAATGCAGAGCACACCTTTGTCTGCCAGTGAAACTGGAATGAGAAGAGCTAAAGGAGGTAAATATATTACAATCCAGGGAAAGAATAATAAATGTCCTCCTTATCTTATTTTAATACTCTTCTCAAAACTTTATATCGCTCAATTCAGCAAGGAATTTCAGGAGGCTGCTGGAATTTTGACTTTTCTCATCAGCACTACTTTCCTGATCAAGGTGTGAGCATTAACTGGTAACTACTCCCATTCATATGAATAATGTCCATTCTAAAGTTTCAGCTGCAGTGCAACACCCAGTTTGAACTGCTGCCTGTGAAAAGAGTACATTCAGCACATCTCATTTATGTGCTTATCTAAACTGGAGGCAGCCACACAATATAATTTAGTGTATCCAGCACTTTGCTAATAGAGAAACTATGCCCTGAGTAGCTTTTACTCAGAAGGTTTCTTTAGCTTGGAATCTGAACACTTAATACAGCAGAAGAATTTAATTTTCTGGGGCACGGTTTCTCACTGACACAGGTGCTCTTACGGGAGAATTTACAGAGTCCATTATCTTCTCAAATAGGAAGCACAAGAAGTGATCATGCAAGAAAAGACGCTGTAAAAGACTTCACTTAATCTGAGATTTGTGGGAGTAGGGCTCCAGTTTAAACATCAAAAGCCAAGTTCAAAGTCCGAGCGCAGGAGGATCTGCAGGTGATGGTGTGTAACTCCTGCCCACTGAGACAAAGCCTGACTGGAATTCTCACACACTCGTTACACAGCACCATTCATCTTGCTCAGTGTCTCTGAGGAATGGAGAGGACACGGACACTGCCAGACCACGGGAGATTCACTGCCTCGGCCACTGAGGGGGAGGAAAGAACAAACACAGCGCTTCTCATGTGGCGCTGGCAGCGTGGCAGGGGAACGGGTGAAAGCTGGTCAGTGCTCTCCTGGGAATGCCTGCCTGTGGCTGTGCTCAGCGCTGAGCACACGTCTGTCATCCCCCTCAGGCTGGGAGGGCAGCTCTGAACTGGAGTCAGACTGTGACCACTGCACGGAGAGAGGGAACTCCCAGAGCCCCTGCTTCGTGAGGAGACGCTGTTTGAGAAGTAAGGGACCAGTCTCTTCTGATCTCCTCACAGTTCAGTGGCATTCTGCTCTCTTTGGGGCACTGGGAACCTTTCAGCTCTGAGCACGGGGATGAAGTGTGCCAGACTGACGCAAGCCCTCGCTTAACCCCAGGAGCACACACGTCATGGGCAATCAGCACAAACTGCTCCATGACAAGCTCAGCAGTGGGTTTCACCTTTGGAACAGGAGCATGAGTCAGGGCTCTCTGTGATACATTCCTCACGAGGCCTTCAGTCATCACTGGGGATGTGCCTGTTCCCAAACAGCTCAAAGCTGTCACTTCCCATCTGTTGTTTTATGATGGGAAGACTCATCAAGATACAAACAATACAACAAACTGAGAGCAGTCTCTGGGTAAAGGAAGTACAACCTAAGGGAGTTCCAACTTCACGATGTTGGGACTCAGTAAATAACAGCAAGGTACAAAATGTCTGAATTTCATTGGAAAGGGTGGGATTCAGGCCAGAGTGAAATGTTAGCTCCATGTACCTCACCATGGGAATGGGAAGGAAACACGGGATGTGGAAGCATTTGGAGCAATGGGATTGCACAGATCTGGGGTCTTTACTCGAGATCACCAGAACAAGAAGAGTTCATGAGAAAAGAGCTGAACAATAGCTGTAGTATTTAAAGTTAAATGCACAATGTACAACCAAGTGTTGACAGCACATAGCCCACAAAGGCAGAAGAAACACCTTTATAGCAGAGATCACTGCTCGGAGCTCAGGGTCATCTCTGCTGAGGCTGGCACCCTGTCTCGTGCCTGCCTGACCCCCTGCCCTGGTCCCTGCAGGTGTCCCCCAGCACACAGGGCTACAGGCACTGCTGAGAGCTGCCTGACACAGTCACATCCTGCCAGGCCCTGCTCAGAGGCACAGAGGAGTTGGTAACTTGAGGATGCTTGAGAAGAATTTAAGGCAGGGCGTGGAGGTCTGAACAGAACTGACTCAGAAACATCAGGATAAGGAAAAAGCTCTAACTGAGGTTTCCTCTGTTCCTGTTTAAGCTAACAAAAGATACCAAGGCCAGGTTGGACGGGGCTCTGAGCAGCCTGGGATAGTGGAAGGTTCCCTGCCCATGGCAGGGGGTGGAACTGGAGGATCTTTAAGGTCCCTTCCAACCCAAACCATTCCATGATTCTGTGACACCACAGCTCAATGGGCACCTCAGGGTAAGCCACGGTCCATGGCAGCTGCACACATCTGCACCTACTGGTGGCATACAGAACACTTACAAGCACGTGCAGTCACTGATCCAAGAGAAACACCCAGTTCTAGGAAGGAATACTTACACCCAAAGGCTAACCTGGCTTCCAAACCTCCCACCTGGAAGCATCCTTGCAGTAATTCAGGGCCGAAAACAACCAGCAGCCACTGGCTTTAACGATCCACTGAGTAAAGGAGCTCCTGAATGCTGGTAAATGCCAGCCTGGTTGGGGACACTGTCCCTGGCTGCTTGAAACAGGACAAATTACTCTGCTGGCTGTGTGCAGTGCTTGGGAAGTTTGAGTCCCTGTCACAGATTCTGCTGTTGCTAGCACTCTGCCGTGGAAACCGGGGCCAATTAACACAGAAAGCAAGAGCTGGATCATATTTAAAGGTGTACAGGTAGATAAATATACTTTCCACCTGCTGGATAGATTCAGGAGATGAAAAGGATAAAACCCAGCCTAAGGCAGCATGCAGTGGCACTCTGTCAAAGGTGCTCTGAGTTCATTAGCACCTCCAAAGGACAGCTCTCCCCTGGCACTCCAGCCATGAACGTAGCACAGGGAGATTTCAAAGCAGCTTACATAAAACCTTTCCTTGGCAAAGATCCATGGTTTTATGCTCTGAACCCTCCTTTATGTTATGTTTGGTTTCATTGTACCGTTCTGATTCTAACAATACCATGGATAATAAATGAGTGTGTTTCACAACTTGGTAAGATAGCCAAAATGCCACTACCTACCTAATGAGCCTTATAATTGAGTTGTAATGAATTTTATGTAGTGCTGTGTAACTTGAGTGATGCAAGAGACACTGGGAAGATATTGAAGAGGGAAGAGTTCTAACAGAGTTTTCAAAAGAAGGCATAAAAATAATCCCGAGTTTACTCACCCAGTTGTTACTCCTGACAGGATTCAGTTTAAGCCAATGAGGTTACTCATGTGAGTAAATCTGTCCCAGGAATAAGGCTGCAGAAATAAGCCCTGGGACACAAAGGTGATGATGTTTAGAAAGCTTTCCTTGTGCACTATCCAGCTAAAACTCTGCAATGCTTTCCTGTGAAGAAGTGGCTTGACATGACATGAAAGCCTGGCAGTTCTGAAGAAGTTAATATCCACTTTTAAACATATTTTATACTGATCACGATTCGAGCATAAAAGCAAAAAAGTAAAGTCTCTATTCTTTTGCTTGTTTTCTGTATTTGATGAATATTACCTCATTTGGATTTCAACTGAAAAAGCAATTAAAAATGAAATTAGGTCAATAAAATCAAAGAAATACTTTCAGATCTCCTAACTTGCTGACAAACTTTTAAAAAAGTGGAATAGATGACAAGTAACAAATAACATGCTTTCACACAAAACAGTCCTTGAAGCAAAACACATGAAATTCAAACACCTGACAGCACTTGTGTGAGCTTCCAGAATATCCTGAAATACATGCAAGGTTAAACACAAATAGAAAGAAACAAAAACCCTCCTGTTTTTCGTGATGTTTTGCCCAAGAAGTACAAAAAGCCATTTTCCAAAACAAATGGTATCAAGCCAAGATTTTCAGCTCCTACACACCCATAGCTACAGACACATCTGCAGGGAAAGTTTGTATCTGAAAACATTTCAAAACCATTTGAAAGCTTGGAGCTCTCTGTGCAATGTTTCTTGCACTGTGTGTGGCTACAAGACCTGAACAGAGCCCGTGTCACTTCAGGCATTGGCATCCCTATCTGACCTGGGTTTGCACTGCCATGGGAATTTCATATTATCAAATGATTTCAGAGAAAAACTGGATGGAACTTCATTTTATCCAACCATGAATGGTTTTGACACATGCAACCAAAAAAATACAGTCTGACCCAAATCTCCACTCAACCAATTGCACAGGGCTCCAAAGGCCTTCATCATCCTCACATCAGCCTGTTTGTCCAGCTCTTGGGCCGTGACACCAGCCCAGGCACCCCCTGACTGTCACAGGAGTCCTCTGGGTGTTCTCTGCTTTCCAGAGATGCTCCTTGGTGCCCAGCTGTGGCATCCACCAGAACCCCACAGCTCTGCTGGGCCAGGAACCAGAGAGGCAAACCCAGCTCTGAGCTCTGCTGGGATTCCAGCTGAAATGAAGGCTTTGTGTGCCTTTGTCTAAGGAATGATTTCTGCCTTACCAGGAGCCTCATTTTATAAAAGCACAACATTCAAACATTGGGATCAGGAAATGAAGTGACTTACACACACCTCGAGTTTCCCAGTACACCTGCTGAATGGGACCCCACACCTTCCCAGTGCCATTGTCTGTTCTGCTGTCAGGAGGTTCCATCCCTGCAGTTCATGAACAGAACACCAGTGCCTTTACTCAGCTCTCCTATTTTTTACAAGCCTGATGCTTGTACAACCTGGCAGCTTTTTAGCTCAATCATATAAATGTCTTAATACCCTGCATTGATCTGGAATCAACACAGTTGCCAACACACGGATAAAAAGCATCTGGAGAATTTGCTGGTTGTTATTTCAAGCTGTTTATTATTCCTGGAGGACTCATATGAACACTCAGAACTATCATGCCTGCATTAATACTGCTCTCCTGCACCTCTGGGTACAGTAACACTGTACATTAAAGATGCTTTAGAAAATTGTTTGCGAGTTGATATTGCACTGGGATTACTCTGTACAGGCTGCAGCTTTCACTGAATAAATACTGGAGAATGGCTGCCTGTGAAGACAGGAGTCTGAACTCCTCAGCTGGCCTTTGGAACACAGTCAGGAATCAAAACAAGGCTCTGATATTTACCAAGTTAGATCTTAAATCTTGGATTTGGCAGACCTGTGATGAATAGAGACTCGGGGTACATTTGTAACGCTGTGATTGCAGACTGGCACTGGGAAAAAACCCTTCACAGGCGAGTGAGGAGCATTTTGTGAGCTGCTCTTGTTGCCCACATGGAAGCAGAGATCCTCACTTTAGCACAATGGTGCAGTTTGACCAAGAACTATGAAAAAAGCCACCACAAAGAAAGAGAGGGAAATGGATGCAAACATCAGAGGCAAGTGGGAGAGACAGCATCTCAAAACTCCTTGCTGAACCACTCCAATCCAGGGACAAACCATCAGCCACTACTACACAGGTAAGTTTAAGTCATGCAATCATGCAGTAACAAAAATCCTATTAAGTGGAACAGGCTCTGTTGCCATTAGGAAAAACAGGAGCAAAGGTGGGAGCAAGAATGAATCAAAAGGTCCAAATCCAGACGTACAAATCTGTAATAATTCCATTATTACCACTGAAAATCACTTCATGCTGGAATGTGCCTGTAAGGCAAATCTATTGAATGAGATTTTCAAGACAAATCAGCACCATCACAAGCCAGGCTGCATTTTGTACAGAACTATTGAGTCCTACACAAACTTGAGTAACTGCAGCTTTACAGCTCTGCTGATGGGTATTTATATGATGGACATAAATTTCCACGAGAGACCTGACTGAGCAAAACATTCAGTCCCCCTTGGCCAAGCAAGTACTCAGTGACACGTTCTAAGTCCAAGCCCTGTGCTTCCAAAGGCTCACACTCCTTCAGGGTGGCCATCAGGAGGGATTTCTTCAGTGAAAGGGTTGTCAGGCTCTGGAGTCCCCATCCCTGGGGAAAACACTGGACATGGCCCTTGGAGCTGTGCTTTAGCTGATGTGGTGATTAACTGAAGCTGTAACACTCAGAACTGATCTCACAATATTTCATTCACAGCTTTTTAACTGCCCAGATGAGAATTTTTGACTATAACCCATCACACTGTTGCTTATGATTTTCTCTATCATCCCATCTCCATATGACATTATATATGCATGAACCCACACAGTAAGTAAAGAGTATATCTACATATCTATCTAGACCATTATTAATCATGTAAGGGGGAAAATGAAAATGATTTGCCAGATGTTATTAAAATGTCCAAGTCATTTTACCCCCTAGCACAGAATAAAAACGCTGCTATGTGGCTGTTAATATACAGTAGAAGGGAAATTGCTGCTTCAAGTATAGAAAATATTGTAGCTCCAAGCCTTTGGAAATTCAGTTTGCCACTAAAAACATTGGAGAACTGAATATGAAGGGTCACATCCAGCATTTCTTCCATATTTCACCTGACCAGGATTATTAACAAGGAAACTCAGCGCCTTAAGGAAGCAGATGGAGTAAAGAACATAAAAATGATGTGGTACAACAGTGCTACTCTGCAGAATTACAACACTTAACATCAAGCATTTGAAAGGCTCTGGCAGTAGCAGTTTCCTCTGAAACCAGCAAGTTTTAGATCCAGTTCTAAGATCAGGAGGCAAAGCAGGCACCTGTGTTACAAACCAGCTGCAGTGTGGTAATTCCTGGGGCTCAGAGCAGATCTCTGCCTAAACAAGGGTCAAATCTCACTTGACTTTCATGACCTGAGACTGATTCCAGGGAGAGTTTTCTGTGCCCATCAATCCCTCTGCCCTGGAGGCAAGCCTAGGCGATGGAAAAGTTTTCCATAGAGGTGTCAGGAAGAGTGATTCTGTGTTAGCTGTCACTTCCTGGCCACAGATTCCATTTTAAAAATCTTTAGTACATGTGTTTCATAGCAGGTTTCCCATTTCCCATTCACAGCTGGATATTTTACACCCCTAATAGAGATCACATTCATGTCTTTTACGTTCCAGTCTGCTGCTGGAGAGAGTCCTCAGCAAGACACAGTCAAATTAGCTTCAACTGTCTGCAGGACCTACTGCAGAGAAGCTGCAAAGGAAATCAGTAATTTCAGCCTCAGCACAGACACGGACATAATCACCGTGCTCCAGAAACCCAGAGTACAGAGAAATACCAGGAAATGAATGAAAAATAAGCATGTAAATGAAAAGAACCTTTTATTCTCCCCCTCCCTAAGGGATGATATTTTTGTAGTTATTTATAGCACTTAAAGAGCTGAAGTTGCAAGTGGGTTAGGAATAAACTGAATGAAACAATTCTGGAAAGCCAAGGTGTGGCCTCCAGAAAGCATGAGGGACAACAGGCTGCAAAGGGACACTGAAGTTTCATGTGTGTTCTCACAGACAGCAACAGCAAAAACCAGATACCTGAAGTGCTCTTCCCAAAGCCCAGCTATCATCTGCACAGGCTGAAATGAAACACTGAGCAATCAGTTAAAGGAGAACAAATCCCATTTGTCTTTCACACTCAGAAGCACCACAGCTCTTTTGCACTCCTGTAATTCCTTCATTTCTCTCCAGAAGCTCCTCCCCTAACTCTCTGTGCCTGCTGAGAACGCAGAGGGCCGATGCTGCTGCTCCCAGCTCTGACACACACCTGGGCTCACAGGCTGTTAGCCACAGCTCCCACTTTCTTCTAATTCCTCCTCAAAACCTCCCTTTCCTTTTGCTAATACCACTGTGACTTCTGCAGTCATTTTCAACTGTGCATGTTTCAGTCCAACTGCGACCTCCTGAAGTGAAAATGCCTGGTCTGTGTTTGCAAAGGCTGAATTAACAGTGTTATACATACAGCTAATAACAGCCAATATTTACCCAGACGAGCACAAGCTCAGGGACAACACTCAGTTCTAGAGCAGTCCTGCTGGTTTACCCCAATCCCACTGGGCTGGCTCAAGGGTCCCTGTGGCAGCAAATCAGCCCAGGATCTTCACACGAGCACGTGCTTAGGTCAGGATGAAATCCCAGACTGCTCCCAGCCCTGGGACGATGGACATCCCCCCCAGGACACAAAAACAGCCCTGCAGGACTGTGGTGGGCTGACCACGAGCAGCTGCCAGACACCCACTCAGCCACTCTCTCACTTCCCCTCCTCAACAGGGTGGGGGAGAAAATAAGATGAAAATCTCATGGATTCAGTTAAAGACAGCGAGGTCATTTACTCATTAGCATCTCCAGCAAAGCAGACTCGAGTTGGGGGAAAATAATTTCATTTCTTGGCAATTAAAATAGATTTGGACAGTGAGAAACAGAGAGAATGAAAACAACCTTCCCTCCCTCCCTGTTTCCCAGGCACAGTGTCACAGCTTGGTTCATACAACCAAGTTTCTGTGCTTCTGCTTTTCCCCTTCACCACTCCTCACACCATCCAGGTGGATATTGGAACTTTCAATCTTGGTGACTAAGGGAAACATTTTAAGTCAAAGTTAATATCATGAACTTGTGCCTCCCTTATTTCTCTCAAAAGGTGATCATACTGCCATGGAGAGTGGAGGATAATTTCTAACTGTTCAAGGAAAAAAAGAAGAAAAAAGACAGGTTTTCAGTAGTCAGAGGTATCTAGCAAGGAAAACAAATGGAAAAATTACTTTTTGTGTTGGGCTTCTACAGACCTCTTCAATACTGCATTTTTTGACTCAGCCTTATAAAGGAGAACAGAGATTTGTGGTGAGGTTCACTCCACAGAAACCATGGATTATAACAACATGCATTGAAGGAGGCTGGGTAAATCGCCTCAATGCTTCAGATGAAGTAAGAAAAACCACTGGAGCAGCTTTTCTGTCTCAGAGATCACTCCTCCAACCATGCCTTGCTATGGAGAAAGATGTCTTCCAGACAAAGTTACTCAGAAGTAAAATAGGTTCATTGCAAAACTGCTGTCCAGCTCATCTCCAGCCAGCCATCCGTCAGCTCTGGTGCAGGAGTTCTTTTCTCAGGAGGGAAAAACTGGAGCTGGAGTTAGAGCAAAACTCCAGTTCTATCATTTTTTCATAACCTTGGAAGAAATAGGCACCAAGAGAATAAATTTTCCCCATTCTGTCATAAAATGCTTTTGCATTGTTAGGAAGGCTAAAAAATACCGCTGGAATTAAGAAATGAGCCTGAAGTGCAACCCACTGCACTTGGAGGCTGCAGTAAAACCCATTTCTGCAATGGGATCTGGGGATCCCTCTGCCTGTTCTTCAGAGACAGGCTGAGACTCGCTGAGGCTTCGTGGAGGAAGGAGATATCCATGTTCATGCCAGAGCTGTATGAAATCCATGATCTGTGGGTCTCGGATCCCCCACAGCTCCCTGGGAGTCACGCAGCTTTGTTCTTATCTGCAGCAGAGATGGAAGAACGATCCAAACGCAGCTAAAGACCCAGTCCAGGGAAGCAGCAGAAGGTAAGAGATTAGGGTCAAGTCCCCGGCATGACTCCAGAGATTTTGTTGACTTTACCAGCAGCAGAGCTTTCTAAAAATACTGGGAAGCTTTATTAGCTGAGCCTGAGAAGGAAATACATACATGTCTGAAATTCCAAGTTTGCAGCTATATTTCACCTGCTTTCTTGTCTACACAGACCAGAAATAAAGTCAGTAACCAACCAATATAACCTGATTTTGCATTCTTACAACACTCCTTATTTAAGGGTGCTGAAGGCATTATAATAAATATTATTATTCCACCAAACTTTGCAAAAAAATAAATAACAAGGAGTTAAACAAACAACATAGATCTTCATTGCCCTGCCTGAATTTCTCCTTCCACTCAAATCACAAAAGAAAAAAATAACACAAACAAAACAATTGCAGTTCTAATCTTTCAGCCTACACTTACAGGATTAAGAGTTAATACTTCTCATAACTGTAGTCTGAATCTGTTTTTCTGGTGTCTCAGAAAGAAGTAATTGCAATAACCTGCACAGAAATATTACAGATTTCTTTTTATTTGTCTTTAGACATAAACCTTAAAGACTCAAATATGTTCCAAACCCACAGAAATATGAAGTTTTTGTAATGAATGAGAGGTTAACAGCTAAATCCTCAAAAAGCACCAAATGCCATGGGAGTGATTAATCCACCACAGCAACCCCTCCAACACAGAACATAACCACACATTTAACCTCACCTACTGCTACTGATGCACAGGAGTTTCTAGGCTTTGAGAGTGGGGTATTCGTGATAGCCTTTGGTAAAAGGGGAAGAAATGCTGTGGTTTTGCCTCATAATTCTCTTCCTAATTGATGTGGAGTTGGCAGAGAGGAATCCCAGGTGAATTTCTCCCCCTTTGCATACACACACGTGGAAAAGCACTTCTTTGAAGACAAATGTGTGGAAGTGTTTGCCACATCCCCTCCGTGATTCAAAGACAATCTTTGTGGAGAAGTGTGCCATGTATTTATTTCTGTTAATGTCAATAACCTGCTAACTGATGATAAATGTGTGATAATTTGTTCTCAGTAACATGCAGTGTGCCCTGAAGACCCTGTGCAGAGGAAGGCTTGGTCAGCCAGGCTCAGAGCAGGACACTGCTGATGGTGGGCACTGACCATCACTGACAGTGATGGCACCAGGGATGCCCTAAGGCACAGAGGGTGGAAGGACACAGAGGATCTCGGGGTTACCTAAATGCTGCTCAAGCCCTAAAATCTGACAATTCCCCCTGTTTGAAGCCTACAGATGCAATAACCAGACAGTTATTTCTGCCTTTCTTAGCAAACATGCTTTTCATGGTGTGTTTTCTGACGGCTGTGTACATCCAAGGCTGTGCACAGGGCATGGGACCAGTCCTCTTTGCTGGCAGATGCTGATGAGGCCTCCACAAGAGGGGGAGTGACCATGACCAGTGTGTTCCTCACCTCCCAGAGCGAGGAACTCAAACATATGCTCTTGTTCATCCCTGGCTCCACCTCTCTAATGCTGTTACGGTGTCCTGGGAATGTGTGTGGCCACTGAGACAAGGATGTCACTGTGCAAGCCCCGAGTTCTTGCCTGTGTCTCTGACATGACACTCCAGGCATGGCTCAACACCCCCCTCCTTGGGCTCTTTCTGCTGCACTGAGACAAGGGAAGGTGTCTTACAAAGCCATGCTTGGGATGGCTCTCAGACCCGGGCATGAGGAGCAAAGGGCACCCAGAACACTTCCCTCAGTCCCAGAAGAATCCCAGGAAATCCTCACTCACACATCAGAATCCTTCCAGTGCCACAGCCTTAGCAGATGTGGAAAACTGAACCCACAGCTGCCATCCCATCAACACCACGGTATTTCTTTGCACAGACACCTGGAGAGGTGATGCCATCCCTCCTTGTGCTGAGCAGCTCCTTTTGCCTCTGGCACCGTTCAGCTGAAGGATGTCAGAGTACTCCTTGTCTGTGCAGTTCTGCTTCCTACAACAAAGGTTTGTGAAGCACTGGAAAGCAAACACAAAACTGAGGTTATTTCCTTTCCCTCCAGAGATCTAAATGGGCAAGGCCGTGTCAGGGAAATTGAAGTTTAAATGTGGAATGAGGGGAGGACAGCACGGCTGTCAGGAAGCAGCTGTATCTATCCAAGTTACTTTCAAAACCAACAGTAACCTTCACACCCCATCCCCTCCCTCCTCCCCTGCTCCTTCCCTGTGCACTCACCCCGACTCGCAGGCACGGAGCAGCACGGCTCTGCACGGCTCACAGCAAAACTCAGTGGGAAATTAAATCCAGAATTTCATGAAGCAGAATGCACATGTTTGACACGGCATTTTTCCCCGTGTGCTTTGGCAGCAGAAGCTAATCTGCACAGCTGCAGACTGTCAGAACGAAGGACAGAGTCCGGCCGTTCCCTTCTGCACTTCCTGTGCCCGCTCCACCTTCAACAGCTGAAATCCACATCCGAATGGGAAAGATCCCCATCCACCACTCTTCAGGGCTTAGATCACTGATCCATAAGTTTACTCCTGCCACCTGGCCAAGCTTTAGTGAAGACTCAGCGGGAGAGAGCTCCTTTAACAACCAAACTTACAAAATTCCTAGCAAAGAATTCTCTTTGTGTAATTAATTCCTTGACCGCTACACAAGGATACTGTGAGTGAACACACACTCCCAGCCTGTAATGATTATGCTAATCTGGAGAAGAGAAAAGATGTGTTGTGTATTAATCAAAGTCATGAGCTCAATTTCTCACTGTTCATGGACTAAGGGATCAATACAGCAACACTCACTCGCTACAAGTACAGAGGGGCTCCAGAAGGGATTCACATTTATCTTGTGCCTGAGAAGGAAATGCAGCAAAGGAAGGCTCATCAGATCAGAAAGTTAAAAGGAGCAATATTCACCCATACTCAGGAAATGGTGCTTTGTCAGAAGGTTCAGAGTACACAGTCAAACTCCCACCTCTGCTCTCTTGAGAGTATCACACGCTCCTAAAACCTCAAGAGATTAATCAGATGTCTTTGGGGAAGGTTTTCTCTTCATCTCCCAAAGAGAAGTTGGATGCCATTCCTATAAACAAAGACAGATATTCCCTTTCTCCTGTCTGCCACAGGTTGTACTCTCAGAGTTCCACAGTTATTTCTGTACCACCTGACAGGAACACACAGCACTAAGTCTGTCCTCCAGCATCCCACCGTGGCTTCTGAACACCATTTGTGCCCCAGTCAGCTGCCACCAGGCTGCTGCCAGAAAAGCCACTCACACACTGATTTGAAGCATCTTATCAAAGGGCAGCCAGGATCCCACAGCCAGCTGGGATTCAGTAATGGTCTCAGGGCTGTGTGTGGGCTGTAACACAGAGAATTCATAAAAGTTAGGGAGAAAGCCCAGCCACCTCGAAAGCTGGTTTGACTTCATGGGAAAAAAAAGGAACACTGAAACTTTCTTTCGCTGGAACTGATTTCAAAACAGTTGCCAGGAGTAATTTTCAGCTGCTGGCTCCAGTCTGTATGAAAAAAAAAGGACTTTATTTTAAAATCATGTGCTAGGTAATTCAGAACATAAGAGGCCAGTGAAAGGTCTTGTGGAAGTCACCATTTCCCTGTTTGAGGCTGTCATTAGAACACAAACTGCAGCATCAGAGAGCTTACACACTCACTGAGAATCTCTGAAGCTATCCCAGTTCACACGAAGCTCTACAGGATCACTGAACCCCATAAACCAGAGAAGATTCAATGGGATGGAGTAAAACACATCTCAGTGGGGATTTAGTGCCCTTGCACAGCTAGTCCGTGCCCTCAGGCTCAGACTGAGTGTCCCCAGCCCTTCCCCAGCCCCTCTGGCTCGCAGCAAGGGAAGGGCAGAATTTCCATCCCCACAGGGTCCCTGCTGTGGCTGTTCCCCCTCGGGCACCCCTCAGTCTCTGAGGGACACACGATTACTGCATCTGCACCCAGCCTGGCACACCGAGGGACCTCATCACCGCACAGGCAGGGTTCCACACACCCCGCACTCGCTGTGCAGGTTTGCAGCTCCTTCTGCCTCCCGCTGCACCCCCGACTCCCATCAGTACCAACAACTCCCACGGAACAGACAAATGCCTTCCAAAAACCCGACTGAGTTATCTGCAAAGGCTTCTTTTGTCAGCAGAGAATGTGAATGCATCTCTCCCAGCACACTGTACAGGGATCAATAAGTATTACACCCTCCTCAGCAGGTAATAGGACTTAAGCAGCCAGTCTTGTAAATAGAGCCATTAGCAAACTAATTAAAGGAACCATTAATAAATGTATCCGAATTGATTTCAACTTTTCTAAAGAGTAAGGAGATCATACAAAAGCAAATTCTGCTTTGAACATTGTGCCAGCTTGCAGGGCAGGTGAGTGAACAGTAAAATATTAATTTTCTTGTTAGAAGCTACCTGTACAAGGTAAACTGCTCATTACCTGGTACAGTTATTTACTTCATACATATATCCTGAAAATCAGTCTTAAAATATTAGCTTTTGTTAATGAGTCATAAATACACTATCGCAACAAAGCTATTTCCCCCCAAATATGAATTTCAAATTATTTTTCTTTTTTGATACACCAAAAAGGTAAAATCATAAAACAAGGAGCTGAAATGCAAAGTTTTCTTCAGGTAATTTTTTAATGTTAGAAACAAAACAGATGTCAATTTTTAAAGATCCCATAAAGGCTTGCCATATAATAAGATCAGGGAAAGCACATGTATCAAATGTATGTGCTGGGAAAGCAAAAATGACTCTAATTAGAAAGTTTCTCCTCCTGCTGAAATCTAGCGGGATAAATTCTGTTTCCTGTTAAAGCAAAGTAAATCCAGAGTAATCCCCCAGAAACTGCTCCACCGTTATATCAAGGTAACAAGTAGCTGAATTTAGTCAGGGTTCTTGAAAATCAGATTAAAATTAAGCCCTGCAAGTGCTACCTGCACACAGAGAGCACCCCATCTGTGTAAGAGCTTCGTCACGCTTTAATCAGCAGAGGACGATGATGGGTAAGATGAAGGCTGTGCACTGGTAATAAAAATTAGAAGTGTCTGTTCATTAACACCCCCAGAGTGCCCTGCTGCTCTCGGGGGCTGTGGCACACACTGGGACATTGAACTGGACACTGCTCAGTTTCTGCACTGGGGACAATCAAAAGCACATGCAGAATTTATTTTTAATAACTAATTAATAATAATTATTAATTTAAAAATAATAATAATTACTTTAATAATTAATTTCATCCTCTCCCGTTACAGTCTGAGGCATGAATCCCAGAGAATTTGTCTTTTACCCACGTGGAAGTGGCTGTGACTTCACAGCAAACCTGGAATATTTTGTCCTGTCAGAGGAACATGAAACATGCACTGAATGGTCCCTTGCCACCTGCAAGGGAGAAAGTCAAGTGGAATTTGCAGTTCAGAGAGGCAAACTCCAAAAGCTTTGGGAAAGGCTAATTTAATACATCTGTCACAGTTACAGAGCCTACAGTAATCCAACACATCTATTGTTTTTTCCTCTTCAGACAGAAAAGAGCCAATTGCCCAGGCTCAGAATTAAACACCTGTTTCACAAAACAAAGATATTCGCCTCCAAGTTTTGTTACAAACCAGTAAAACTCAGCCATCCACCCCCACTCAGTAACTGGTATTTTCTCCTTTGCACAAACTGCTACAGCCAAATCCTCAACTTGAGCCACTGCAGTGATTGAACTTTGAAGGTACCACAGGGGCTGTTACTAATGCAGGGATACAGATGCTTCTTTTACTAATACAATAGATTTATTTTAGAATGTTTTGCTGTGGTTTCTGTCACTGGATACATAGATGTAACTAAATATATAGACATAACAGAATCAAGCATTGTAAAAGAAACAAACACAACTGGTAGCTTTACATCCTGGGGAACATAAATCATGTTCCCATATTAATCACAAAGCTTTTGAACAGTATAACAATTATTTAATTGCTTTAATTGTTATCCATCCTTAGTACCTACAAACCAATCACCAACAGAACAGGAAGCAGTCCTGACCATGACTTCTATTTCAAGTAAACTTTCACGATTTTGCAACACAACAATCCACACTGAACGGGTTTTAGTGAGGCTCCTCAGGAGCAGAAAGAATTTCCTCAGAGAGAGGCAAACTCTGCCCCCAGTGCTGCAATGTAAATCCAAAGTGACTGACTGTCATCTGGAGCACGAGTCACTCTGCATGAGCTGAGCATCCCCTTCTCTTCCTTCAGAATTCTCCCAGACACAGAACTAATGAAGGAAAAGAGCTGTAATGCGTTCTCCAACAACCCAGCTCAGCATGAGCAGCGAGCAGAGAGAGCTTTAATGGAACAACAGCAAACATGAGACCAGCAAATGAGCTTTAACACGAGCTGCAACTGTCATAAATCAAACTCTGTTTTGAACTTTGGCTTCGTAGCAGGTTGCAGATCTGAAATCATCCTAATTTAAGAATATTAGAAATAAAATCCTGTGAAAAGGAAACATAACTCACACTTGTTTAACCTTGTGACACATTATGGCCCCAGGAATTCCCTGCCTAAGCAATGTTTTATAGAATGCTTTCCCTGCAGGCTTTACTCAAATGCGCCCAGCACCTTAGCTGGGATTTTCACTGACTGCCAAGCTGGCAATACAAACAGAAATTTGATAGTAAAAGCACATATTTGGCTGCTCAGCCTTGCAGGGATCATAATAAAATAGATTTACACCAAAATGGCAAAGAACACCAGCACCAGAAACTGTTCTGCAGTGTCAGTGGGTCACCCTAAACCCTTCCCCTGGGAACAGTATTTCCCTGGCCTAAGTCTGTTTATCACAGAGTTCAGGGGGAGTTTTGAAACCTGATAACTTGAAGTAAATGTGAAGATGGAAAGCCTGGAATGACTGGTAAATGATCAAAATTAATCTATGCCACTCTCTAAGCAGAAATAGCATTTTGCTTCTCCAAAGGGTCAAGGATTAATTCCATTTCAAAACACATAATTACAGCCCTCTTCTGTTTCTTGAGGACAGTCACAATGTAGTAGAGATCTTCCAAAAATATATCTAGCATTTCTAAAACTGTGCCTATAACATATTTTTAAAAGCATTATGTTAGCTATCTCTAAACATATCTCTACATCTTTTTATACTCATGCCTTAACAGGCAAGTGCAAAAGGAGTACCAATTAGCTCCTCAAAAGTATGTAAGAATTAATAGGCCTTAAACTGGATGCATATTCCAAAACCAGAACTACAGGAAAGCCATTCAACCCAACAGAAATGAAACAGAAGCACAGGATCTGGCCAAAATATGAACCTTCATCAGGAAAGAATACAGAACAAAGTCTGTATTTATTAACAGGACCATGAGATGGTTTTCTCCTCAGATTTTCCTAAGCAAAGTTATCAGAAGGTTACAATTCAAGGCCAAATTCCCTTGAGAAGAAAAATCCACCAAAATAGCTACAAACACATCCCATGGATTAAAGGTTATATAAAAAGCCAAGAGGTCAGAAGTACCTCTCTTCCTCCTCTCCCTCCACAATTCTATCTAATTAGATTGAATGCCTTTTTATTTTGTTCAGTGCAGAGAATTTCTGAAATCCCAGTTTAATCAAGCCTGAGTCCTACTACTCCTCTGAGGCACCATTTTCTTCAAAGCCATAAACTTCAGCCGAGGTTGTGTTAATTTTACAGTATTCTTCCTCCCTTGAATTAATAGTAACAAAAATCTAATAGTATCCCAGTGTCTCACCTATGCTTTATTAAAGCACTTAATTTCTGATTCCTCTAAATATTCTCCTTTATGCCAAGGTCTCTCATTTGTTACTGACAGAGACAACACTGAGAGCAGATGGGCACCAGGAGGATGCTGAGGTTGTCAGGCCCTGGGGATGGGTCCAGTACCATTCCAAAGGATCCCAGGAACCATGCAAAACCAGACATTCTCTGTTCTCTCAAACTGAGGGCCAAGTTATGACTTTGATTGGGGCTGTATAACCCCAAAGACAGTGGCTGAAATCTGATTTTTTATATTTGTTTGGAATGCTACCAACGTTCCAGCTGTTTCCATCACAGCTGCCTCTGGCCAGGTCTGTAAGAAGTCCTTTTTGCAGTGTCCCAGAAGGGCTCCAGTCTGTATAAAGTCCTTTTCTCGGTGTCACAGAAGGGCTCCAGTCTGTATAAAGTCCTTTTTGCAGTGTCCCAGAAGGGCTCAGACATGAGCTGATTTTGGTGCATTAAAAAGGCCCCAATACTGGGCACCAAAGACACCCTTAACCCAACAGAGAGGGTCCCTTATCGAGGTGAAACAGGACCTGCTTAACTGGAAACCAGAAAATTCTAACTGGAAAGCAAGAGCTTTTAATCACCAAGGTGATAAGCAACAGGAACAAGCTTTGCCCTTTTAGAAGGTGATCAAAATAAGGAAAATGCTCCTTTTTAAATGTGTACATTTAAATGTGACTCAGCACAAAGGTAAAACAATGAATAAAAGTCCAGTTGCATGTCTGACATTATAAATGGAGAGACGGGGGGGCCTTATAGACTCCTCTGTCTGTAAGAACAGTAAATTAGGTGAGTGGCTTTAAGAGCTCCGGACAACAGTGTCACCTCCCTGAGTGTGTCCAGGGCAGGGAAACCAATCCAGGAACCAGCAAAGCCACACCCAGCTACACCCACACCCTGCCAGGAGGCTGTGAGGGCGTCCTGTGATATCCCAAAGGCAGTGGCCAAGCTCATCTCTCTCAGGGTTACTTTCCTCTCCCACTCTCTTGCTGCTCCTGCCTTCCCCCTCCCAGATAAATAAATAAAAAAGGTCTTTGTCACGGTTACTGTGGAGCTCCTCAGGCAGCCTCCCAAGGAGAACTGCCTCTGAACAAGATGCCCACCAGATACTCCAAGGAAAGTCACAAGGGAAATAAATATTGAATTACTCTGATGCTTTAACTCATGTCTCAGTAGCCAGTGTCTGAAATTACATGTAATAAGCTCTCCTGCCTGAAGCTTGTAAGAACACATGAAAAAACAGCTGCAGGTAAACTTCTTAATATTTGAAAAGGGATTGTTTTCTGAGAAATGAAGTTTGGTCTGCTTGGAAACATGTCTGGTTTAACAGAATGCCCTGCATATCATCTTCTGGGGCCACCAGCTGGAGAGTGAATATTGTGATATTACCCAGCTCTGAAACAGTGTAAGAGGAATTTAATTTTAGAAGGCAGATATGGATTGTTCTGTGTACACAGGAAGCATGAAAGCATTATTTGGGAATGATAAAAACTGTCTTGCAAGATAGCTCTCCTTTGTGCAGTGCAGGGGAAGGGAGAATGCAGCTCAATTCTGAGATCAATGGAAATCTTAAGAACAATCCAATCAATGTGAATCTCTCTGGAAAGGACATCAGGACGTGCTGATGTTCATTGCCTCGGGGGAAGGCTGGGCTGATTCGGCTGCTTTTCCATAAACCCCTGAAATTCCTGATGCTCTAATCCAAAAGGAGCCTTCTGAGACAAAACTGCTGCACACAGGACTGCCACCATAGTGCCTGGGATTTCATGGGGTTTCTCTGCTCTTTCAACAAAACTCAGACTTGGCTCTAACACACAAAAATGTGAAAGAACCTGGTAACTGTAAAACTGATTCAAGATAGTTTTAAAGCAAACTTAAGTTCTGTACTGTGGACATGGGTTTGGAGTGAATTATGAACTTTCAGATATTCGTGACTGATCTGAAAGTGACTTTGAATTTCAAGACAAAGAAGTTCTGCCATCAGAAGATAACACAGTGAAATGGAATATATACAGGGGAACAGAAATTCTGAATTCATCAATTTCATCAATTTCTGTTGTAACAGTACCAGTTCTTAACACATCAGCATCCCTGAACTCCAGACAAGATTCCACCCACTGAGCTGGGAGCATTTTGGTTCTTAAATTTAAAACCAGATGCTTCTAAAAATCTAGCCTTCATCTACAGAGGCAAGAAATGCAATTGCTAATTTTGTTATTAATGCAATTTTTTTATCTTAAAAGAAGGAAAATAATCAACCAAGATAAGGACAATTCTGCATCACATATTCACTGTGTATTAAATGCTTCCATGTTTTATTTTATTATGTGGAAACAGAAGATATTTTAATTAAAAAGAAGGCAGCTACACAAGCTAGAACTGGAAAGCGAAATGCCTTAAGCAGTTCTGTGGAGGACTTCACAACATCTGACAATTTCAATCTATTAGCTATCCCTCTCTCCACAGAGACCACGATTAGCCAGCAAACTTGCCCTTTCAATTCACTCAAAGCTTCAATCTATTCCATCTGTGCTCTCTGAACCTTTCATTTCCAATAGGTTCGGGGTAATTCAGAGCAGCCAGGGAGGCTGACAAGCTCTACCTTTCCTTCACATCCTCAGGGCTCCATGCTGACACCTTCAAATGAATTTAGAAATAAATACAATATCAGTGCTTTCACACAACAGAATCATTTATTTGAATTCCATTAAGGAAGCACACAGGTGTAATTAGGAACTGGGCCATGACTCAAACAGCCACTTGGCCTCATGCTGCTCTCGCCGTTCGCTGTAATGGAATAAAACCCTCCTGTGAACTCGCAGAGTTTGACCTAAAGGCTGAGTGCCTTAAGAACCCAGATGGACAAAAAGGTAACTCTGGTGCAGATCAGTGAGCAGTTGTAAGAGTCCCTGCATCTCACTGCACACACACCAAGAGCAGTGGTACTTGTGGCAGATTCACAATTCCCACACGGAATTTGTCTACTGGTGAGTGATTCTGGTGCTGGGAGAGGAGCAGGAAGCCCACCCAGGATATGATGAGCCATTAGGACTTAACCAGCTCAGTCACAGCACCAGTGACCACAGCCCCGTGGCTGTGATGACCACAGTGACCACAGCCCCGTGGCTGTGATGAGCACAGTGACCACAGCCCCGTGGCTGTGATGACCACAGTGACCACAGCCCCATGGCTATGATGACCACAGTGACCACAGCCCCATGGCTGGGGCAAGGACGCAAAACCCAAAGGAAACTCCTGTGTCTCCCATCTTCGTTACCATCCTGCAGCCTCTGTCATCACTGCTGCAGAATTCAGCTCCTCAGAATTAGTTTGGCCGGATTAAGAGCATAAAGATAATTTCCAAAGTCTTTCAACTCACCCATCAAAATCCTCAGCATTCAAGTGTCCACTTAGGGCTGGAATATTGCAGCTGCATCCAAAAATATAAACTGTAGTGATCACCACATTATCAACAACAGAGGGAGGCTTTCCCTCCCTTTCAAAAATTTCAGCTATACCAAGAAAAGGAGTTACTGAGGAAGAAGGGACTGACAGCATTTGTTACATGAAGTTATCTTTCATGGCTTTACCTTGTTCATCGCTAGAATTATTCCCATCCTCTTATTTTAAAAGTGTGTCTGGTTTGTAGCTGGAATGGGATGTTAGTTTGGTGAGGCCTATCAGCTGAAAGTGGCAATCATAAACATACCAACTGATCACTCTGTCAAGCTTTTTTCCATGTTGCCTGGTTTCTATGCTTGAACAACAGCTAAGGCTGAGCAACACCTGGTTTCTACACTCGTGATGTTTTCTGCAAGGGAATGAGAATGAAGAGGCCTGGGAGCAGATTACTGGATGTACAGTTTGATGCTACAAAAGGAAAGCATTAATTGCAGCCTATGAAGGCACTCAGCCCTTTTTCATCTCAGATCTGGTGAGCGTGTGGCCTCGGGGTGAGATTATTCACAGTCCCATCTCTGCTGGAAAGCTTTTCTTTTTGGTCTGTTAGTTTTCCATCAGATCAAGGAGCTCAACCACCTCAATAGGCAACTGCAGCATTACTGGAGCTGGTGCCTGCAAAGAAAAACCCCAACCTCTATAAATGAGGAAAAAATATTAGTTTTCAGCTGTCTCTGCGAGCTCTCTGCATGGCTCATTACTCAACTGCAGAAATGCCAATGCCACACAAGAAAGAGAGGCTGCAGCAGCCCCAGCTGAGGCTGACTGTGCTGCTGAGCAGCTCTACCTTCCACGCTCATTTTCAGATCAGATTCAGCCCAGTAAAGAATTATTACCTTTTTTTTCTGTTTACAGCTTACAGTCTAGATTTAAGTGACCAAAATTCAACACACAAAACACAGGAAAGCACCACGGGTCAACTCCTGCACCTGCACCGTCCCTGTAACGTGGGGGTTTTTTAATTTCCAGTGAAGGTCTGTCAGAACCATTTTCTACAGCCAAATTACAAAAATTCTGAACATTGTTCCAGTGCAGTTAGACCTTGACTCCTGAAGGCTTATTGTTCCCAGCTGTGTTTTCACAGCACTCAGCACAGTTTCACTGCGGTGCTTCGTGGTTTCATTATTTCTCTCTCTGGAGCTGCGTGGCGTCTCCAGGAGCACACGATGCAGCATTCCCCCGCTCCCAGCCACTCGTGCAGGGCAGAAGGCGAGTTCTATTGCGAGAGATGGGCAATCTGCTCAGCTGAGAGCGAAACAAAAACCTGCCCAGCGTCACCCTCGGCCAGCGGGTCAAGGGAAGACACTGAGAGTATCTGGAAACTGTGAGAGCTTCCATTATGCAAAGGACACAATGTGCAGAGAGATTTTTACTGCTGGAAAAGAGAGGTGAGAATTACGAAGCTTGCATGCACGTGAGAGTATTTTACTGCAAAAACAAAAGGAGTTGTTTTCAACCACTGAATGCAAAGCAGTAACTGAGCACCAGTTGTTCTGATTTTCCTTTCAGGTGGGTGAAATAAAGTACAAAGCATTTCACATAGGATTATTACGGAAATAAGCAAAACTCTATCTTGGCTGCTGCAACTTGAATTCAGCATAAGCGACATTAATTTATTCCACGAAAATTTATGGTAGTTTAATATTTGTTTTAGACTGAAACTGAAGTGCAAAGAAGGGATTGTGTCCTCTTAATTCAAATTGCTTGAATTAACGTGAGGGCAACTCTGGTGTTTGGTAGAATGCAAGTTCCATAGGATAAGACCAAATGCATGTGTAACTGAAGCCATCAACCTCCTGGGATGGCTCTGGTGAGGGGCTGTGCACAGCCTGTCTGCCTGGAGCAGCCCACAGAGCACAGATGTTCTGATTTTCTTTATCATGCAACTTCCACAATCCCATCTTCACTATCAGTTCTTACTCTGCAGAGCAGTAGCACAACACAGAGCTCGATCTTCATTTCTTCTTCTTGTCTTCCAACTTTCATAAATTTCTTCTTGCTTGCCCCCAATCTTGATTTTCTGGGCTCCCAGCCTATATTTTCAATTATTTTCTGATAACTCGCATAGGTCAGTACTGAAGTTCAATGTCATCTCTAAATCTAAGATTATATATAGTCTGTTTTCCTCCCTGATTCCTTCTGTTCATCCCATTGCTGAAAACAAGAGCTGGAATTGGAAGGAAAACAGTAACAGCACTGACCTATAAATAAGGGGGCAAGAGAAAGTGCAGGAATTATGGAGGGATTCACCTGCTGAGTGTCTGAGAGAAACATTTATTCAGTAATTGGAGAAGAAAATGACGAGGTACTGGAAGCAACATTTGCTAAGGCCCAGTCAGATTCAGACTAGAAGGAACACAACGATCAGCTCTTCCTAAGACACATGTCAAAGAAGGACAGAAGATAACTGAAACTGCCACAACAATTCCACAGGCTCCAGATGAGATTTTGATAGTGCCTGTTTGTAGGAAGAAGATAAAACAAGTGGGAGAATGTGTAATTTCTGTGACAAATTGATCAGACTGGCAGCAAACATCTGCAACAAGTCACAGACAGGCCCGAAGGGGGCTGAGGGGATGGTGCAGAGTCACCACAGATGGGGAGATTAGGAGGGCTGCTCTTCTCAGGCAGAAAACACAAACGAGAATGTGCTTGTTATGGAAAAAATGATGGGCTTTAGCACTTCACAGTATGACCTGAGACACTAGAGAAGCCCTCTCACACCAAAAAACATCCAGCAAGACTCTTTTAGCATTTTAGGGGGAATTTTTCTTCATCCTTTGGTCTTCACTGTCTCCCAACAACTCTCCAGACAAGCTATAGAACATAAACACCTGAGGGTTGGGAGAGTTAATTACCTGAGAAATTATCATCTGACCTACTGCAACACCAAAATCCCACAAGGGAATGCTTCCCTCTGCACCTAAACCTGAACTCGCTGCTCCTCGCTCAGGCTGCCAAGGCCCAGCGTTGTCAGCACTGCAGAGAAGCTGCCAAATTCATCGTTCTTTTCTGAAGCTGCTGCAAAGAGAACAGTTGAAGAGAATCTCTTCATGAACCATCCTTTTTATTATTATGATACAATCTGATTATTTGATGAGGACCTATAATGCACATGTTCTAAGCACCACGACTATCAACACAGGAACAAAGGGCTGCTATTTTTAGTATTCTCCATTTACAAGCATTTCTCTTTTTCCAGGGTCTGATCCAAACCAAACTCGTAACTGTGATAGGAATAGATGAAAGGATGAAAGGAGCATATGACTGCATCGAAATAAAATGAAAACAAACAAATACATGCTTCAACAGCGATTACTGCACCATTACTCTGATCTACTGCTGCTCAGATAAAGAGGCTAAATAAAAAGGCAAGAGAAGCCCCAGTTGATGCTGATATATCTACTGTAAACTGCTGCAGCTGAAACAGCAGGGAACATCTTCAGCAATATCCAAAGTTATGACAGGACAAATGGGGAAGAAAGGTACCAGCAGCAGCAAACACCTGGGCAAGATCACAGATCTTAACCTTAGTGAGCTTTACACAAACGAGTAATTAACAACAAAAAGGAGACAGGAACACTGAGATGCCACTCAGATCATCAGCCTGGTGGACAGCATGTGGGAAATGCCACCTCCATTGTCAAGGGAATTCACTGTGATATTTCCTTTACAATTTTTCTAACCTGAAATTGGATCCAGCTCAGACTCCACATAATTTAGAATAAAAGAACCTAAAGGCTAACGAACAGGATTGTGTCTGATTGGCTGTGTGTTCATACAACTCAGCTCAGGAGTCCAGAAGGATCCATCTGACTCTCGATTTTCATGTCCCATCGATAACATAAGGGACCAGCCAACATTTTCCTTCACCATCTCATTACCACCACTGCCCACTATGTTCACAACTCACCAAACTGAAGGAGCTTAAAATAAACCCCAAAGACTTGAAGGGGCAAAGAAGGAATGAAATATTTCTAAGATCTGTACCATCTGCCAAAAAACCCCTATTTTTTTCACAAGTGGTTTGTTGCATTGCTGATACAGACACTGAAAATATTTAACAGTTTATTAACACGGATTACAACAGAAATAAATACAAAAACATTTTTATGACATCTTCTTATAAAAAGCTTTTTATGTTCCCTTTATCATGCTGCTGTTTGAAAAGGCTTAGATAGGTTATTAATTATACCATCAGGGGATGGCATCTACCCAGTCTCTTAGAATATTTTAATCACACAGATGCTTTCATGATCTCTTCATTTTTTTCCTTACCCTACTCGTTTCTATTCTTAAAGGCCCCTGAGCAGTTCGTGTTGTCCAGCAATCAAAATGTCACATTCCAATTTCTAACACAGATGCTAGAAATTAATTATTTTCATGTGGTGAAATGTACAGCAGATGCTGTATAACTGCAAGTAAAACAGATCCTGCTCTGAACACCTTGTATTCTGTGCAGACAAGACAGTTTATGAAAAGGGAAAGCAGGGAACTGGAGTGATTTTTCAAAGGTCACAGAAAGCCAATGGGTACCCTCACTCCTAAATCACCATCATGAACCACTACATTCCCCTGCTCTCATAAAGAGGAGAGAACTCTAACAAGGTAAAACGATTGCATTTTTGTAAAAGGATAATAATACCTGACTTTAAAAAATGGGATGGAAAATAATGCTTTATAAGGTCATTTAAAAAAATAAACCAGTACTATTAGAAGACCATTCCAAGCTATCAGTCATTTTCCTACTTTAGAGCCTAGCAAATAGAGGTATTTCTGCCTCCACAAAATATCAAACAGTCTGTAATCCTCAATTTTGCTGGAGATGCCAATGTTCGTGTGTGGCTTGTCTGAAGAGATTTTGTTTATTTTTAAAAATACAGAGCATGCTGTCAGGGCTGTAGTACAGCCTGGCTCAGTGGAAACCCATTAAAACCACTTTGCTGGGCAGATGGTGTCAAAGAGTCACAAGTACAGAACAGAATCCCACTGTGCACAAGTGTTCAGTATGCAAGAAATCATCTCCTACCAGACAGTGCTGCAGGGGACACAGTCAGCCACAAAGGAGAGAGCAGAGCACAGCAACGCCAGGCCAGGCTCACAACCCAGAGACATGGACTGTGGTATGGAACAAGGGAACATCAGCTGAGGAACCCCACGTGAGCAAGGGCAGAGCTGGGCAGAGCACCAGATCGAGCTCTAGAAACGACACATTGCTTTTATTCCCTGAAGGTGTGACGACTCTGTGCCATTAAGAGGGACAGCACAACTCAAAGACTAAAATGAGAGTTTGAGGAGCGTCCACTCCCTTTTGGACCCCCATCTTTCACACCCTGACTGACAGGATTGCTGAGCAGTTGGCATTTCAGTAGAACTTCTAAGAGTGGGCACAAAGAAACTCATCAGAGACGTGGAAATGGCCTTGCCACAACAGTCTCAGAAGATGACAGAACTTGGTAAGTCATGGATCAGACATGCACTAACACAGCAGTATGCTCTAAGGCTCCTTTTGCATCTGTTCCTTTCCCACTCTCTTCTAGAGAAGTAGGGCATTTGTTTTCAGTGTTTCCAGTGTTTTCAGATGAGTGGCTAATTCTGTAGGTGAGCACAGCACCTAACAAAGCCCCTAACTCTGGGTTAAACACATCTTGAACACAACAAACACAGGGAAAATGAGTGTAAAAGTATTCACTGTACTCTGCGCCACGTGTGGCAATAAACTCCCAGAGTGTGTGCACCTCTTGCCTCTGCTGGGCACAACCAGCTGCTCGGTTCTGCCCCAAGCCCTGTACTGCTGACCACATAAAGACATCCTTCCTCATCCACAGAGCTACAGACCTGTGAACCTGAGCAAACCAGGTCCTATTTTTATTTCTGAGAACAAGGTACGGGTGACAGGAGTGTAACTGCAGGTACATGGTGCATTTACAGATTTATCACACTGGAAAGTTTTGCAGAGCTGGACAGTTCTTTCTGCAGTAGCTCAAAACACAATCCACAGGAACAACATCAAGACCTCCTTCAAAGCAGGAAAACCTGCCAATACACCCCACTGCTGGCAGCAAAGAACCAAGTTAAATGTAGGAGTGTGACATACACAGACAGGAAAGCAAACTACCCCATGTGTACAAGCTAATTAAAATTAACCAAGCAAGGCTGATTGCATTAGGACAGAGATGCAACACTAAAGGATAAATACAGATATTTCAAATACAGGCAGATGCAAATCACCATTATTTTCTTGAAGACAAGTGGAATGAGTCACCATGGCTCAGCAGAAAATGGAGGATACAATTACGTGCTAATCCAGAATCTTTGGTAAGTGACTGGATTCAAGACTAAGTGGGATTTCCTTTCCTGTATTGTGGGTTGGATCAATATTCAGAGACACCACTGACTAGTTATCTCTGCCAGCTTTGGGTTCCTCCTCTTGCACAATGAATTTACTTAATGTATACTGAAGTCATAAAACCACGCTTTTAAAAATAGAAATAAAAAGCAAGTGATGTTGAGGGCCCACAAAATTCAAAGTTCTGAGACCATTCAGCATTAGATGAGACAAACTCTGTGACTTGGAGGGGTTTTTTCAGCATGCAGGACATGCAGACTCATCTGTGTGATTATCTGGACATCTGCCTTGCTCCTCAGCAAGAGACCTGCACACTGTCTGCTCAACAGCCTGCCTCCCTTGAAAGCAAACAGATCAAAAGACAAGATGTGGAGCGTCCTGGTTCAGCTGCAGAGGAACTTCCCATGTTGCTCCTTTGTCTATCTCAAAGCTGGATCCCCACAGGGTAAAGAGTGTGCTGACATCTTTGCACACCTCTGCTTGGGGCATTTGTTATTGCTCCCTCTGCTGCTTTTTCATACCTGGCTAACTCGTTTCTTTTGTGCTTTTTATAGGAGCTACATTATTCAATATCCTTCCCCCTTCTCACAGTTTACAATCTACGTGGTCATTTTCAGATGTGGGTCTGTTTTGCTTATGAACCATTACCACAGCAAATTTTTGAAACACCTCAGCCAAAACATCTTACCAGCACTGTGGAAAAGTCTTCATTTACAAATAAAACCCCAAATAACTAAACAAACCAATTCAAAGTAACTTTGAAAACAGAGCCAGATGGGCCTGTGAGAAGGTGAAGTGACTACAGGAGGAGGAAAGAAGCTGCCTATTATGTAAATCTGGGGAAATCTGGCAACACTGATTGAATCCCAGTGGATCCAGCATTGAATCCACTACCAACCTTTTACACAGTTTGTACAAGAAACAAAAGTGCATTTTGCTGAGCCACTGCCAGGGAGACAATCATCTGCAACACAGAAAACTCCCCCAAGAAACCTTTCTGGAAACCTTGATTAACGAATCGCAGCGGTGAGGGCGTGAGAACGAACAAACATCCCCTGTGTGTGGGGCAGGGGTCTCTGAGGCAGCTGACTGACCCCGGGGTGCAGATGCCATCGAGTGACTGCCAGCCCACTCCTGCACTGCTCCACTGAGCCACTGCTCAGCGCTGACTGAAGCCAACCTCTGCTGCAGTGGATTACAGACACTCACACCGGCAGTGCCTGTGCCTGAAGCACCGAGGCAACACCAAACAGCTCACAGCAACGCTTCCAACCACCACGGTCAGTCTCACCACTGTGGTTTTTCTCAGCCCTTTCAAGGGAAAGAGCCATCTAACCTTCTGAAAGGAATCCAGACCGTCTTACCCAGAGCCCCGGTTTTGGTATTGTCACAAAGGTCTTTGTTTACAACCAAACACAAACTGGGATGCAGTCTGAAAGCAGCCTTGTTGCTTCCATTTCCTCCCCTCGGTTTTTTCTCGCTTGCACGCAGAAGGTTTCTGGCACTGGTTTCACAACACTGCTCAGATGTTCTATGAATCACCACTGCTGTGTGGGCTACAGGCTGAAAAACACCACTCCAGAAAACCCTGTCTACTCTGAATTAAAGCCTGCTAAAGGCAGTGAAATCCCCTCTGCTGACTGCAGTGGGGTTGGATCACGCCCGCTGCGGACCCATAGACGGATGTAACTCCTGTCACACAGCTCGAAGTTACACCATCCTCTGGGTCAAGTTTAAGTCACAGTACCAAAGCAGAAAAGGGAACTTAGCATAGATACCACACAGGCTGTACTTTGGAAGATGAAGAGTTTCAATCCCTTGGCTCTGTGGGGCCATCAGACCAACACCTTACACTGGAATTAAATCTTTTCAATAAAGGAAGAAATCAGGGACGTGAAGAAGCCAATCCTCATTCTACAGTTAAATGTGCCCACATTTCACCCCCAGGGTGAAGGAGCCTAACATCCTCAAATATGTACTTTAAACTGCTCATGATAATTAGTGTTATCTACATGTCTCGGAACTACTTAAAATCCACTTCATTTGGAGCTGCCATTAATAATGCAGCAGGCACAATTACAAAGACTGGTGAAAACCAAGTAATTTAACATACCACTTTATAAACCAAACTTGTGATGAATCTCAGCTGCCTCTTCAGCTTCCCTGCAATCAATCTGTCTGGAGTCATGTTTATGTATCCTAGGACCCGTGATAGACTGCCACTAGACTTGGCATCCACAACCACCTCAGGAGCTTGATTTAATGTGAATGCAGCATGAAAAATCAGATTATCTTTTGATTCTCTCCTTTATTAAATAAAACTGATCTTTATTGAATAAAGCTGCTTTTATTAATATCTAAAACATTGGTTGGTGTCACAGAGCCTGCCAGTCCTAAGGAACTAATAAAAGAAAAGACAGAAGTAAAAAATGAGAGCATTACAGGGAAATATTAGAAACCAAATCACATTAAGCCAGTATTGCAGCTGGAAAATAAAACATGGGTCTAGCTGAATTTTTTGTTTAGTCTGAATTTATTTATTTACTGAAAGAAAAGGAATCAGAATGGGGCTTTTCCCACAAGTACTCTGTGGCAAGAAACACAGCAAGAGCGAGAAAGTGAAAGTTATTTTCCCCTTCCCTTGTCTCAAACAACTTCAAGTTCAATGCAGCTGGGACAAAGCACAAAAACTTTGGGTTTAAAGAAACTGCTTGAACCTTAATCTAGAAAGATTTCATTCATTTTGGGGGTTTCATAGAAAACTTTTGGGGTTTTTGCCTGTAGGCAGAGCTTACAGGAAATACTCCTGCTGACCACACGTGTACTCTATGCTCACGTGAAAGCAGCAGGCACCACAGGTTCCACACAGATCAACTGCACAGCTGGGGCAACAGCTGCCTGTGATGGGTCTGCAACACCAGTGCTGTTACTTTGAGAAAAAGGATGTGTCCCTCATCATCACAGTCAAAATCTGTCACCATGAACTGTAATTCAACCCTGAACTCCTGTCTAGCCACCACCAAGAAGGAGGGGCGGAAAGAATCCATCTCTTGAATCAAATAAAAACATCTTTGATTTTAATCCCATATACAGAATTATATCCCATTACTGATACACTCCCACTTTTCTACAATAATGAACTCCAAAGTCAGTAGTGCTGAAACACAGTTGTTGCACTCCTCAGCTTTTCATTTTCCATGTTCCTAAGTCCACTTCAATGTCAGTAAAGAGCTGCACACAAAGATCTCCGGGAACGGCCCAGAGCTTTCTGGCAGCTGGGACACACCCAGCAAGCTCAGCTGAGGGGTTCTTTGTGCACCACTACCCCCACGAAGCCAGGGAATGCACAGGTGATTTCCTACAGAGCTGCAACTCACAAAGGTATCATGCACTACAATTCTAAGTGAAGGGCAATGTGGACAAAGTGACATATTCTGATACCAGCAGAACTGCACAGAAAAAGGCAAAGATGGAGCTTGTCCATAAGGAGACAAAAAAATCTACAGTATAAGACTCAGTGGAAATCAAGAGCGTTCAAAGACCACTACAACATGGATAATCCCAAAGGAAACAGGAGCAGGAGCAGTTTCAAGCCAAATATGCAAATATCCCTCTCCTATAACATAACCAAAACGAGACATTTGGGGGTTTGGTTTCCCTGTTTCCCCACGCTCACTCTGCTGTAACAGATGTGCATCACTGCACATGTGCTCTGCACATCTCCAGCCATGGGGAACACCCTGAGGGGATACAAGGAAATCCTGCCTAACAACGCTTGCCAAGCCTCCACTTCAATGAAATTGAGAGAAAACGAAAATCAAACCAGCAGCTCTACGGCCTGAGATGTCATTAGAGAGCAACTTGCAGGAAGATTTCTGCCCAGGATGACACAGACAAACACAAAAGGCTCAGCAGAACACGAGTAGAAAAAGTCACTAAAATAGTTACTTGGTTTTTTACTGTCAACCTAAACTTCAAATTTGAATCAATGAAATCCAATTTTATCTGATGACATTCATAATGAAAAAGGCTCCTCAATCTTTAGTCTCACAATATACATCTCAAAAGCCTTCAGCATCTTAAGGGAGATGCTGGTTTCATTCTGGACTTAAGCCAGGCATGGAACCTGGAGCTCAAATAAAGTATTGAAGTTTTTATTCTACTCCAGTGGAGCTGATGACTTTCCATTTAAACAAGAGAACAAAACGTCCACTTTATTGTGCCTGTTGTATACAGTCTGTTTTCATTAACATCAGCTGGGCCTGGTTATTTCTGACTGAAGATTTCCCAAGAACTTCTTTTCGCCTTTGATAACAAACAGCAAAATGCTGAACTGACCAAGGTAAGCATTGGCCTCTTAGGACTGACTTAAGAAAACTCTGCTGAAGACAAAGCTGTGAAGTGCAAGTGCCCCAGAACTGCAGTTACAGAGCAGAATCACCCCTGCTCTTACACACAGATATATTATTAGATTGACAGTGCATTAACACACGTGGATTATATCATCACTGACAAGCTGCTGGCCTGGTAGGAACTTCAGCTCATTATTGAAAACAACATTTCATTTCTCAGGCTGGAGCTCTGCATTTTACAAGATAAAAGCAAAGCAAAATCACAATAGTATTCTCAAGTCTTCAACATTATTACCTGAAAGATTTGGAAACTGTGCAGTACAAGGTGTGTTGCCATGGTTGTGAGTAATCAGCAGCAGCCCTATACACAATAGACAGCTGATTGCTGTTGCATGTTAAAAGCTTTTGTATCTCTTTAGGAAAACTTTGTCATCGTGTCATAAATGAGAGAGTTTTTCTATTAGCAACAGAAAAGCATCAAAGAAACATGCCCTGTAGTAGTAATCATGCTCGATTTATTTTTTGTCTGTTCATCTTACTACGTGGAGGGGGGTGGGAATCAACCTTTTACACTGTCAAGTTCATACTGTAAATCTCTGGAACACTCTGGTCTTTTCAGTGTATTAAGGCACAGCAGTGCAGATGGAGTCTGTTACCAAAGGAAAATAAACAATTGCATTAAAGACTGATATCTGTATTACTGAACAGCAGAGTCCTGGCAATCACACAGCAGCAGTGCCTTGGGTATCTGAAGTGCAAGATCAATAGCACAGCTAACACCAGTGATTCCTGGGATCTCGAGTGTCTGGTTTCAGGGAATCACAGGATCCTTTAGGCTGGAAAGACCCCTGAGACCATCGAGTTCCACTGGTAACCCAGCACTGCCGCGTTCACCCTGACCACGTCCCCAGGCACCACATCTCCACCTCCCTTAAATCCCCCCAGGAATTGGGGCTCCACCACTTCCTGGGCAGCTGTGCCAGGGCTGGACAACCCTTTTGGTGAAGCAGTTTTTCCTAATGTGTCTTTCAAAAGACATGTAAGTAACATTTCAGGATAAAATCCCATATGAACGCTGTAATTGCTGAGTTGGCAATAAAAGAAACGCTGTATTCTGTAAAACTGAAATGCCACTTATTGCAATCCTGGAATAAGCTGCAGTCTCAGTCCTACACTATGTTAATGCAGAGTTCAGGCAGCAAACTGAAACACAGCAAAAGCCAGGGAATGAAGAAGTGAATTCTCTTACTGCACTGTTAGCCTACCCAAAGTACTGATGATATTGCTAATAATAAAATACATCATTTACAGCCTAGCTGGGCAATCACAAGCTACTGGTGTGCAACGTGAATGAAGCAATCTCTTGAAAACACTCTGACTTCTAATCCCTGCTGCTAATGCATTTCCAATGGCAGCTTTAGAACAGGACTTATGTAGGCACTGCATTTAGGGAACATTTGAGAAGACTTATAATTTTGTTCCTTTCTTTCTTTACCTGTTCTAAGGAAAAAAGGAGGAGAAGGGAATTTGATGTAGGGAACCACCACAGAAATACAAGCTCTGTATTTTGCCTTCTGTCAGGAAGTTCAGTTCTGGATGCAAACTAATTAGTAAAAATAACTCATGTAATAAAAAAGAAAAGTGCTGATCTCTGGAAGTGTAAAAGGGTGTTAAGAATAACTAACACCTTTTTTTATAGGGATATTTATAAGCAGGACTCTTTAGCAGTATGTTTGCAAAACCACAGATTAAATGCATATGCTCTTATTCCTCTCTGAAGACTAAACCACGTGAGAACTTTGTTTTCCTGCCAAAATATATCTGCTGATGCACAGTATCTGCTCGGTAGAAATGTATATTTCCCCTCATTTATATTTCACAGGAATGCTCAGAATCACCTAAATTAAGTATTGCAGAAATGCATTCACCTTTTGGCCGAGGCCATCGATGAAAACTTCTCAGTTCCGAGGAAGCTTTAAATGCACACAAGAACGTGTGCACTGTCTGTGTGCTGGGTTTCTGATTCGAACCGTAAACAACCTCGAGGGCTCCAAGAAGGAATCACTGAGTTGTCTGAAGTGATGCCATCAGGACATTCAAACTCCATTCAGCATGCAGGATATCAGACACCTGCTACAGCATCTCATCAAAGCTTTTCAATGTCTCACTAAGTACCTGTTCCTCTGGTCCAGTAAAACACAGCCGGTCAGTCCGAGCTACAGGGTTTTTAATCTGAAAAACTGCACGGAAGACAACGGTGGGGCAGCCAACTCCAACAGCTCGTACCTCTGGGGATTTCAAATTTCCAGATCACAAACCCTTCGTAATCCAAAGCTGAGCTACCAGCTAAGCTAAGCAGCAGCATCTACTACCTGATCAAAAGTACAGTAAGGAGGTGACAAACGCCTCAATAACAGGCAGACTGTTCGTCGTAGTCGACCAAGGAAAGATCCTTGCACTCAGGATCTCCCACCACATCATCTGTGGTTTTGACTAGCACATGGCTCCCCCCAAGCCTTTCCGTCTTGAACTGTGGGTATCAACACTCGAGGCACTACAGAGAGGGGACAAAGGCTGGCTATGCAAAGTAAGAAACAAGATGCAGTGAAACAGAAGAGATTGAGACTTACCTTTGGAAAAAACTGCTGCCAGGCTCAAGAGGAGAGGTGACAACAGATGCCCCATATTGCTGATCCCAGAAGCACACATCCTAGGGTCTGTGGAGCACTTAGGGCTCAGTTTCGCACACTTTGTAGTCAAAATAAAAATCGGTCAGCTGGAGAGGCTACATTTTCAGAAAAGGTCATCTGGAAAGCACAAAAGGCAATTCCTTCGGAGGGAAGACTTACTTCTTTAGCTTTAACCCTCCCCCTTCCTCCCTCCTTTCTTCAAAACAGATGATGCTGTGAAAGAAAACCGCTCTCCTCGGAATAAATGGAAAGGAATCAGTTTTGATTCGGATGTCGGTGCGGAGCCGCAGCTGTCCGAGGCAGGCGAGCAGCCCCGTGCCCGGCACCCCCGTGTCCGTGCCGGGCGCTGGG
>VZTH01005957.1:277853-309543 GCA_013397815.1 Aleadryas rufinucha
GCGGGGCGGGCCGGGGATGCGCGGACCGGCCCCCGCTGCCCGGCCCCTGCCCATGCCCAGCTCCTGCACAGCCCTTGCCCGGCCCCCGCTGCCCGGCCCCCGCAGCCCAGCCTCCTGCCCGGTCTCTGCCCGGTCCTCCCGGGCACAGCGGGAGGTGGCAGCGGCGCCGCTCCCCGGGCTGGAACCCGGCTCATCCTCGGCGGGCGGGGCACGGGGCAGGGCACAGGGCACAGGGCAGGGCACAGGGCAGGGCAGAGGCGGCTCCGGCCGTGCGGGGCAGGCAGAGCATCCCTGCGGCCGCTCCAGCAGCATCCCGGAGCCGCTCGCACGGACAGACGCGCACCCGCCTCGCTCCTGCCGGCACCCAAACACCGCATCCCTGCGGCTGCCGGGAGGGACGCGCTGGCCTGAGTGTGCTGCTGCACGTGGCGAGCCTTTGGCTCCTTCCCTCGTCCCCATTTGTCGTGTTTTCAGCTCTCCCCAAGCCACTGCAACAGTCGTGAGCCAAATCAAGTGCGGTGCAGGCGGAATAGGGAAATAATGGGAAGGGCGTGTAATGGAATACTTCATACATATTGCAAAAACGGCAGCAAAAATATCTACATTTGGTCTAAAATAGTCTTCAAAAGTGCTGGGGGAAAATAACAGACCTCAGGTTTTCCATTACAGAAGGTATCAATACTAACCCAAACATTTCAAGCTTAATAATGGGATTTATACTATCCTAGGCAGATAGAATTGCAGCAAAATGCAATTTACCACAGTCCAAACAAAACAAAACAAAAGAAAAGTAGCTACAAGAATCTACAGTCATTTTCTTTCTTAGTGGAGTACATGTTTGGGAGCAATAAAAACATTCGTCTGTGTATTGACATCCACAACACTGAAGCTGTAAATAGTCTATCAAAATAAACTTTGCACACTTTCTGTTTGCCAACACCGAGAAGTACATGATTACCCATGCAGTGAGAAAAGGCTGCATTTTGTGTGGTGGTGTGAATTCATTTTAGAAGTTCATGTCAGCCTTGGAAGGATTCCCAGCTCCTGAGATGTTCCCCAGAGCAGAAATGAAGCACACCTCCAGAACTGCATTGTACTGCAAACACAAATGTACCAGCTCGGAATATCCCCTATCTGACAGAAGATAAATAACTGTTATTGGCAGAAGAAATACAAATACAAGTAGAAATACAAGATGTTGTGGCCGAAACCTTGCAGTGTTGTACGACAGAGGAGCGTTATTATTAAATAACACTCTGTCCCAGACAAAACAGTCGTGCTCTGGAGGAGGAAGTCAGTGCCCAGCTTCATTCAGTGGCAGGGTGGAATGTGCCAGGATAACATTCCAGGTAATCTGTGTTCTGGTGAAGAAGCTCCAGAAAGAAGTCTATGCAAAGAATGAGGAGTGCAAAGGAAGAGCTTTGTCTCTGGAGAAAGGTGTGGGCAGTTTTGTTACCAAAGGAATTTAAGAAAAAATATATTGGAATAATAAGAAAACCAAACCAAGATTCTCTTTTCTTTTCCTTCTAAAGTTCCTGTCTCTATGCTTTTGCATTCAGTTATTTTGTGCACCATTTGGAGATGTTTTGTGCACAGGCTTTTAAGGCCTTTCAGTCATTCAGGGTAACTAGAATGAAAGAAGGGCAGAAGTTGTTACAGAAATGCAGAGTGAGACAGAGTTTTAATGCCAGTCATATTATGTTTGCAAAATTAGGTTCTTTCCCTTCTCTTCACCTTTTGCAACATCATTGTTGAAACAACAGACTTGGAAGCACTTATTTCATTTTTCAGCCTGAATATGGAAACTGTGGAACCTAGGATCCTTCATCTAGGATGCTGCTACTCACTGAACAGATTAATTTTTTAATTTGGTCTTGTGAGAGAAAAAAAAAATTAATTGGAGCTATTACTTCTTCCTTAATGTTTTTTAAAGTAATTCTGAAAGGTCACTAACTAATTATTGAATTTTATGCATCAATACCCTTCCCCTCCAAAGCACTCTGCAGACCTTTTACTTTTAGCAGGTAGTAATGGACACTTAGTGTTTTGTCAACACCATCCTCCTCATCTCCTGCTATCCTCTTATCCCCACAAACCAGATCTGGGTCTCGAGTCTTTCTCAAAGCCAAGTGACTTTTGAATTAACTGTTGTCTTCAGTCCCTTCAGAGATGAGCAAAGGCACCCATTTCTTGCCCTGCCCAGAAATAATCTTCCTTTCGGTTTGGTGGGCATTTTACTGAAGTACCAGCTGAAGGTTAGGCCACTTGTCAGATTTCCCCCTGCAGGGTGGGTGTCCCAGCTCCAGTTTGCTCCTACGAGTGCAGTGACAGCACATCAGCTGTGCAAACTCTGTCCTGGCCAACGCTTCTGTGATGAAATCCTTTCCTGTGCACTGCTCATGGAAATCACAGCAATTCATACAACTCAGTAATGAGAAAACATCTTCCTGTTTCATTAGCAATATGTTATTTTGGCAAGTATGCCTCATCTTTTCTGGGTAATTAACACAACTAATTGTGAAGGAAGAGCTGGCATTAGGAAAACACAAGAGAGAGTGGAAAGACCTGAATCCCCACAACCTAATGGAAAACGTAGAAAACTGATTAATCCACACCCAACAAGGTAATGAAAAGATCTGTCCTCACCCTGAGACCTCTTGGTTCATCTGAGTGGGTATATCAACTGATATATGTAATACACCTTATGTCATTCAAATTGCTAATTGTTCTGATCAGTTTATCAATTCCCATTTTTGTTTGAGGTTGGGTTGTTTTAAGCAGTAAGTTCCCTCTTTGACAGGCTCAAAGCACAGGTCTGGGGGAAGCCCCACTGACATGGCAAAGAACTGCAGGCAAGAGGAAAACCAGAGCCAGGAACATGAGCAAAAATGTTCCTCTGCCCAGTATTTCACATTTAGATACAGATATATAGATAGATGTAGATATAGATATAGATATCTCAATAAATAAATTCATAGATATAGATAAAAAGACATGGAAATACAGAATATGTTGAGTGATCTGAAAGCAAACAGTTCATTCCAAAAGCCAGTTGCATTTAACAATTGTCTCTCAGTACCCACAGACCTGCAAGAGCTGGGAATATTATTGAGTCTTTTAACCTGAGCAGTTACACATTTTTCTCCAAAACTATTTTTCACTTTCAATTAAACTCTGAGGGAAAAATCCTCATGCTGCTGAAGTCAGTGCATGCCTTGCCATTGATTTTTATAGAGACAGATTTTTACTCCTATTTTTTTTCTCCTTCACTTGGGATTGCACAGAGGGCATTGAAATGGATTATCTGGGTTTGTTACTGCACAACATTCGAGGAGAGTAGCAATTAGAGTCATAGATTCAGAAGATGAAAAGGCGTCAGCATGATCAGCTTGACCTCCCAGCAATTTTATACAACTTAATGTGTTGTCTTCAAAACATTTAGCAGTGATGAGGCAGCAGGTGTGCTGTGACTGCCATTTAGAATGCACTACCTAAGTTGTTCCATTATTATTTCATGTTTCTATCTCTTATTTCCCCATCACATCTATCTGTGGTCTCCTCTCTGTGCTTGTGTAACGCAGAGTCTGGGGAAGGGACTTCCTTGGGGTCCATGTGTACCCTACATCTTGGCCAGCTGCGCCACAGTCACAGCTGAGTCTCTTTGTGATGCTCCCACAGAACTACTCTGAAAATCAGAACAGCATAATGGGAGATGCCACAAACACCACACTGAGTCACACGCTCCAGTTTCCTCTTCATTTCTGCAGCTTATGCTTTTTTGACATTAACCAGCACTTAGGTTTTTGTTTCAGTGACAGCAGGATGAAGCATTAAATCTTCGTTAATTTGTTTAAAACTAATTCTCATCTGCTCACTCAAACCACATAGGAAAATAAAAAATGAAATCACTTGATTTCCTTGTAATGCTTCTGGTTTATGAGAAAAGCAGAGCCAGTGAAAAATCTTGGCCAGGCTGAAACCAAGATCTGTTTGACAGCTTGTGTTGCTGCTGTCCGTGGCAGTGCCCCTTGAGTGCTATCTCCTAATGATCAAACACCAGCCTCAGTGGGAAGAGCATTCCTCCAGCACTGCTTTATGGTGCTGGCCTTGCTGTCAGTTCCCAACAGCTGAAACAGGAGATGATGTCAGTCAGAATTTCCACTCTCCTGTACTTGCTCCCAATGAAAACTCAGGAATATCTCAGTTCCAAATGAATTCTAAAAATGACAAAGGACCTTATCACAACACAGCTAGGCTCTTATCAGCTAAATCAGCAGCACTCTAATAGCCAAAGGTGTATCTAAGGGAGCTTTTTTATTTGAATTAATGAACTAATATATTAACCTGCTTCATCTGACAGTAGGATTTTAAAAGCTGCTTTGGCTGCAAGTTACTGTACTCATTTCACAATAAAGTGCAATGATTTATAAGGACCAAATCACACAAGATGCAGAGGCCAGCTCAAATAAAAGCTCAGTAAATAAACAAACCAATCTGTGTGCACCTGGGGGAAGAATCACTATAAGAAGAAATATTTCTATATCGTGAGGAAATGAACAGGTACAGAAGTACCAATGCCTGCCAAGTTACCACAGGCAGAGGGATCCAAGTGGCTGGAATGTCAATGTTCACAGGCAGTGTGTGCAATTGGGAACCTGATAACATTCCCAGGGGAGCAGATGGAAGCTGACTGGTTTGTAGGAGCAGATGATGTGAAACAGCAGAGCAGAGGCTCAGACCATGCCTGATCTGAGATGTAACTAAAGACACGTTGATGTGATGCAAGCGAGGAAGGCAAAGCCCATTCAAAATTACTCTGGAGATTTGAGAACGTTTACCTGCATGTACTGCCAGCTTCCTTTTCTGGAAAGTCATGGCAGAGATTCCTTAATTCATCATACTTTTCATTTTGAATATGAAAAAATACTGAAAATACAGCAATTCTATTACCAGGATTAAAAATGCGACTTTTATGCTTAATCAACTGACATTTTTAGTAGAAGGGTCATTAAATACACTAATTATATCTTGTAACACAATACTGTGAGTAGAGGTCTGATCTTCAGTGATTAGAATTTTTATCTGAGAACCAGCTGATGTTCTGTGCTCAACATCTCTTGGAAACAAGGAGCCCAGTGCTGCCAAAACCTCGCAGGGAGAGCGTTTTAGTGCCCCACGCTGATTACTGTGACCTGGATCCAAAGGTATGGAGTTTCCAAGCCCCCGTGGAACTCGAGTAGAGCTAGTTTATAGGCTAGTTTGTAGGTTAGTCTGAAATACACAAAGAAACAGCCCAGCCCGAGAATTTGGGAGGAATGAGAAACCCAAGAGTCCAAGGAATACGAGCCCTGAATAGTTTGTGATCTTTCACAAACGTCTCTCTGTAAACACATATGGTGCCTGCTCGTGTGTATACGTTAGACCTTAAAGCAGTCGCCTGTTTGGCAGCACCAATATTCCTGAAATTCACAGGAAAATGGGCTCGTTGCTGCGACAAACCCAACCGTGTTTGTCACCAGACCGCTGCTACTGATGGAGTGCCAGTGACCCCTAGTGCTGTAGTTACTCACTGAGGCTCCAGACGTCATCTGAGACTCCTGACAGAAAAGCACAACATATTTTCTCCTCAAAATGAAACGAGAATTGGCATCTGAACTAAATATGTATATAAATATATCAATTATACTGAAATAAATGACAGCCAGAAGAAGATGAGGAAAACAGTAAACTAAGAGCATTGGAAGAAAAAGCAAAGCTTCTAGTTTTTAAAGTTTTCCATTTCTAGATATCAAAGAATGGTTGTCAGAGTCCCTTAAAGCACACTGACTGATTGTCGAGCTTAATATGATTTCAGAAGGAATGGGATTACTTAAATTAGCTAATCATACAGAAAATATTTGTCTGTTTCCCTTCTTGGATCTCCCTTGGCTACTGAATAATTGTTGTTGCCCAAAATATTGGCTGTTTTTCTGAAATATTTTGTCTGCATACCGAATTCTGTGTATTTTAGACCACACAGTGTATTAAGGGTTGGTCTATAAAGTGTAAATCTAATCGATTTTTAATGGAGGATAAATGATTGTTATGTCTGATGAAGTCTGTTATTTGCTTATAGGTAATACCCAACAGTAACGTGATTATTACATTTTTTGCTATTATATCCACGTTGTAATGCTATTAGAGGTTAATAATTTATTGACTCTTCATAAACTATTTATGAATGGAAGATCCAGTGTAGCAAAAGGAGTAGTTATATAGAGCCAAATTCAAACCTGCTGAAAAAGACAGTGAACCTTTTAACTCCAAATCCAGATTTGCTAACTCCATTGCGGGGTGATAAGAGACAGAAACATCAGACACGTCAAGAGGAAACACCTTTGCGATACAGAAACTTGTAAGATTTAAAAGTAGTTTCCATAAAGACATTTTAAATTAAACAGTCCCTCTTTTTGCCTTCTCCTGTGGGTTTTTTGGTTGTTTGGGGGGTGTTCAAGATGTCTAGTACAGCCCATGTACCCCTTCCTGTCTGGCCTCACCTACACTGGAGATACCAGAGGTGATCAGGGCAGGCAGGTTCCACAAAAGGTCTTAAACGAGTTACAATGACACTTGTGTGGAAGTTTAACATCTTTACAGCAGAGCTGTACATGTCCTCTCCAAAGTGTGGGTCAGCACTGAAGGTCTGAAAGTCACTGAAAGCAATTAGAGTGTCTGCAAACTGATTACTGAGCCGCAGCTCCTGAGGTGCATTCAGTCCCACTCATTCTCCAGGGATCTTAGCCACTATTTTTTACATGGAAAATGCTTGATCAGCGATGGGGAATACACAGGAGGCAGAAGAATTCATGACATGTACAATGCCCATATTTACTTTTCAAGATTTCCTCAAAGCAGGCAGAAATTGCATGCAGTTCAACTCCAGTCACACTGAAATTCTTGCCTTTTTTTCCAAAGCCCTCATTCTTATCACAGATGGGAGAGCATATGGTAGGAAGCCCTTACACTATATTGCAAACAGCTTCCACATTATAGTAGATTTCTTATTGAAACTGCAGAGTCAGTAAATGGGAGGAAGCAACGGAAGATATCCAGAATATTTTAACCTTCTCGCTATAAACATTGGCCGTCCTTGCAGTTGGAGCTGCAGGAGAAGGAATTGGGGAGGGGAAAATTACACTAGCTCCATGAATGTGTGACCAAAAAAACCCCCAAACCAACAACTCTGCAAACAAGATCCTGTGAAAAAGAAACAAATTTGCATGCAGAATTGGAAAGCTGAGGGATTAGAACCTGCAATGAACCTACACTGGCAAAACTGAAAGAAAAAACAAAGGGAGAGAGTAAGATGGTTTGGGAGATTAGGAAGAAGATTGATTTTTTTTTTTTTTAATGGATTAATTCTAAACCAGGTTTACCAGGAACTACCCGTGGTGCTTAAAATTCCGCTGAAGGGAGCTGCTGGCATTCGGTCCCGCAGCACTGCTGTTGTAATTAGCTGTCCCCAAGCCTCAGAAGAGGCACGAGTTTGTTGGTTGTTACATCTGTTTTGTGAATAAAAGCTACACAGCAAACCCAAGAGCCCACCAAAACCCACGTGGAGGAAGTGAAAGTTTGGATTTCTCTCTCATTTTCTCCCAGGAAAAGGGAATGTAAATGTTTAAATGCCTGGCACTGAGTTGAGAGTGCACTCCAGTGTGACACAGGAGTCCTGCCACGGGGGCTGCCGGGGCACAGGCGGAGGGAACAGTCACACTCACACTTCTGCAGCCCCCAGAGCACACGGAAATGCCACCCCAGAACATCAGGGAAGGAGCTTGACCCCCTTCCTCCAAAACAGTCTGCTTGTGTCATTGCCCAGGACAAAAAACCACACACTATGAAAGTATTTCCCAGAGTCACTTTTTCCTATGTAAACAAGAAGTTCCCAAACAATCAATTAGATGTCCATCAATAGATACCTTATTGGAAGCAGTTTGTTGTTTGTGAGTGGAGGCCTTCCCACAGCAGCCATTCAGTGGAGAGAACACGGAATATTCATTCCCTGGGCTGAGCAATGTTAATCCCAGCCCAGACTCGGCTCTGCACATTCCCTTCCTACACTCAGCCGGTGTTTTCACGGTCTGGGCTGTCACCCAGGCTGTTACTCATGCACTTACACACAGGCCTGGAAACTGTAGCATTTGCTGTCATGCTAACTACAAAAAAAACCTAAAGAAATTTTGCCACTAGCTCTGAACACTTGAATATATAAATATATATTCATTATATAAATATATATTGAATATAAATTGAATATATATTCAATTTGTATAAATATATAAATACTTTTATATAAAAAGCTGAAGGACTAGAAATAAAATATTGCCTTTCTGAAGTACTGTATTTTCAGCAATCATTATTCCATAGTATTATGAAGAAATGAGTTGATGGGTTTTATGAGCTAATTCTTTCATTACTTGGTTTTAAGCACTTCACCTGATTCTCATCTAACTCCTATTGGTACATATCATTAAACCATGATTAACTTCAAAAGTCTGGCTTGTGATTTGAACAAGGAGAAAAATGCAATCTCTTACATTTTTGGATGAGCATCAAAAGACTTTATTTAGCCAGCAGAATTGCCAAAAAAGAGAGTTGCTGTTAATTGATCATCTTAAGTTTTTAAGAATACTTATGGATAGATCTTGTCACAGAGTTTGTTTTCAAGGATCTCCAAAAATAAGCAAGGATTATCCCAGGATTAGAGCAAATGTAATCTTTATCTCAAAATCACATAAATCTAGATTTAACACTGAATTACATAACTGGCAATGTGCAGTAAACATCGAGATCTTGCCTGAGCAGGTCTGGAATGATCTTTGATGCCAATGTAAAATCACATTTCTCTGTGAGGAGTATGGCACTGTAGTGACGTTTGAACCCAGTGGTGAAGCCATTCACCTCAGAGGGAGCAGGGAGTGATCCTCCCAGGTTCATTTTATATTCAGCACTCCCCAGAATTAGACAAGCAGGATTCTCAGATTGTCCAAACACTGCAGGACAGTTCAGCTCTGTTTTGTCTCCTTCCAGACCCGAGTGCTTTCCTTTCTTTCTTGTGCTATGACTCAGCTTCAAAAGGAAGAGCAGCAGATGTGGGTGTCAGACCCCTCAAAGCTCAGCAAAATCAGGCTCTTTATGGGGTCTGAGCCACAAAACCTGTCAGGGAAAACCCAGGAAATGCTTTTCTATCCCACAGAATTATGGTTCACCCACAAGGTTAACTGCTGCCTGAAATTCTGACATGCTCAATTTCCATCATGCAAATGATCTTCTTATGCTTATTGGCATCAGCTTAACTTTCCTTCCTAGAAGAAACCTAAGCTTTGGGCATGCTCTTAGCATTTGTTTAAGGATTAAGTAGTTATTCTGCAGCACTGAAACCTTCTACCTCTTGTCAGAAGGTCAAAAACTTGAACTCTCTTCTGTAATGAACATCAGCTCATACAGTTGGTTACAACGGGTCAGGAAGGTTTTTCCATGCATAGCTGGTCATCAGGGGGAGTGAGGATGTTCGGAATGTGGCACTCACTGATTCAGACAGCTAATTAAATCCTCAGTTATGTTCAGCATCATTTCAAGTTTTTTGTACTCAGAACTGAAAGAGACAATAGCCAGGTTGGTGCCAGCATTACAGGGGGAGTAATAACCTCAGCAATGCATGTTGAGGTGATTTAATTAAACAGTATCAGTTAATGTCATGGAATTGATGCAATTCAGATTTTTTTTACCTGAAGTGCTGATATATAGGAACGAACACAACTTTTATTTGCCTTCTGCACTGCTGAGAATCTCACAGTCATGTAGGCCAAGGCAAGTGCAGCTTTGCTTATTGGACTATTTATATAAAGTAATAGCTATTCTGTCACTACCTCATTTTTTTAAGTTTACAGAGCCTAACAATCCCTTCCCAGTACCCATTTCATGTGTAGAAATAAAGCTCTCTTCCTGGAACATTATTGCCTGCTTTTAATAGCCACATTTAATCTTTGTTTAACAAGAAGTATTCCAGAAAAATTTACAAGTACTTGCCAGAAAACATTGCAGGATCTTGTTACATTATTAGAGTTTTATATTGATTAAACACATGGTCTGTAAAAGGTGTAATAAACCAGCTGTCATTATGAAATGGAGCTCACAAGGTAAGCTGCATCCTTCTGCAATTCTTATTTTATTTAAGAGCAGCTGATTTCATTTTCATTTATTTGTTGTACTCTCTGTCTGTGAGCTTGGTACAACATTTGAACTGAGGAATGTGCTGTGGTGCTGTGGTAGCTCTGCTGCTGCAGGACAAGGAGAGTCTCTGTGCTCAGCCGGAATTACAGCCTGGGAGACAAGGACTGCTAGAAACACCACTGGATTCAGTTTTAGAGCACAACTGAGTAGTTTGGATTATGCTAAACTTTGCAAATGGTCTGATCAGGGAAGAAAGTGATTTCTCTCTAATGTCACTGTAATGACAGAAAGGAAAGCAATGCACTGCTCAGCAAAGTGGGGTATTGGCCTGCCCAAAATGAAGCAAAGCAAACAGCATGAGCAGTTAATGCACACATCCATTCCACCCAGGGAAAACCATGACAATGAAGAAATTCTTTGCCATTTAAGAAGGACACAAACGATGCACTCTGCACACATTAAGCAGCGAAACCATTCAATTAAAGGTGCCATTAATAAGTAAATTATTTGCCTGTGTTAGATAAACAACACTTGCATTATAGGAATTAACAACCTTCATATTGGACAAAGGAAAAATAATTTTAATCCCAGGCTGTGCAAGAAAGTTGTTTTAGTGGTAAAGGTGACAGCAAGAGAGGTGCCTCAGTTCCTGTTTTGTAAAGAGCTATGTGGTGAAATACAACACACTGGTAAAAGAGGGGAAAATACAGAATTTTCAAAGCTGAATTCAGCTCTACAATGAAAACAGGCTATAGCTCAGAGAATCAGTTGTGGAAACAAAACTGGACTGCTTTTCAGAGTAGTTTTCTTTTGTGTTTAGAAAATATCCCAAGCTTCTATAATTGCCAGTACCTTAAAAAAAACAACCAAACAAAAAACCAACCAAACAAAAAATCCGAACTGTTAGAGGGTTCTTGCAATAGAATTCCATGTTCCTTCAGTAAAAATAAAGCAAAACAAAAATCAAATTTTATTTATCCAGTGTGGGTTTTTTTGCCTTTTAAAATGTAACTATACATTCTTGCCTCATGTGAAGTCTCATGGCACGTGTATGCACATCCCTTCTCCTGCAAGGTGGGCTGTTCCGTGTACCTTTTTCCTAGAAAGTTTCATTGGGCATGAACAGGAGCTATAACACAACTGCTCAGCATCCTCCTCTGTCTAGATTTTTGAAATGCAACTGCGCTTTTTAAAAGAAATGTAGACTGCAGCAGTTTCTTGTCATTAAGTTCCTTTTCCAAGCCCAGGACAATGCACTGTGAATTTTAAACCTGTTTATTTTCATTCCAGTGAGCTTTTCCATGTCCCTGAGACTGCAGGTCAGTGAAGGGCTGGGGCAGACTGGATGTGTTTTCCTTTCCCCTCTCCTAGCAGAGCTGCCCCCTCACCCGGCAGTCACTCAGAGGAGAGCTCTGCCTTGTTACACCTTTTGTGTCTTCCTTAACTCCATCCGAGTGACCCCTGGGTGCTGTAAAAGCTGATCACCTATTTCCTGATTGAATCAAAGTGCAGCCGGGCAGCGTGCTGCATTCAGAAACTCGGGCTCGTCTTTGATCCTTCCCAAACAAAGCAAATTTCAGCACCCCAGGATTTAGCTCTGTGTTAAGACTAAAGTACAGATTTGATTATCTTCTCCATGGTTCATGGGAGCGAGAGTTCCAAGTCAGTGCTGTTGGAAAAGGCTACAAAAAATGTAATATTCCGTCCCAAGGCCTTCCCCTCTGGCATTAGGTATCTACAAGAATCCCCCTATCACAGATATTTTGTTCTATTTTTTTAAAGATAAAAAGCCTGAATGTCAACACCACCCCTATCCCCAAGCACTCAGAAAAGTAGTTTAAATCTCATGATTTCCTGTGTCTGTGAAGACCTACTCTAAAACAAACCTTCCATTCATTCAGAAATCTGAGGGGCATTTAACTTTACTGAAAGAATGAGTTTCAAAGAAGTTGAAATGTACATGAGAGAATACACAAAAATCAGTGTTTTAATAAATAACCCACACTAACAACTGCTTATGATCAACCATGCTTAGGAAGTGGTTGTTATTTCAGGATCACACACAAATGGCTAGGGATAGAATCTGGTCATAGAAAATATCCTGTTCCATTCTTTAAGATAGCGATCTTAAAAAGAAAGATATAAATGAAAGCAGATTTTGGCCTGGAGCACATCCTTGCATGCAGACACAACTTCACAGGATGAGCTGCTGGACTGGATGATGAAAAATCTATTTGCTGAACAGAACTGGAAATGATACAGTGTGCATAAAGTAGCTATTTATAGATTCTAATTCCTTTTCAAGTAGTTTGGTGGCATTTTTAATTTACAGAAGCTATAACATTAACTGTAAATGTAAATAAGAGCAATGTTGTTATCATAACAAGCCTGCCTGGCCTATAACTCACTTGCACGTTCTCTCATGGCTCTGCAGAGAATGAAACATTTCTTTCCCAGCTATTTATTTTGAATTCTTAATCCTCAGCATGCTTGGCAGAAAAACCAAGAGAAAAGAAGAGAAAGGGCCTGGAAGGTTGCAATTAAGCCAAATATGAGGGGGATTGGTTCTGCTATTTATTGTTCATTGCATTAATCAAACTTTTTAAAGCTAGGACAGAAAGAATTATTTCTGCTGCAGACCTTTTGTCTTCTAAATATTATAGAAGCAAAAATGAAAAATTATTTAATGTGGTAGATTGTAGACATTTTCTTTGAGAGAAGAACCCGTGGATTTATAGGTTTAGATATAGATGGCACTGGTGAATTTGTAGTGAATCCTGTATCATGTGAAGAAGGTGGGGCTCTAATGAATTTATTTCTTTGATTTCATAGAACTAGCATTTCTTAAGTTAAATGGAACATCATCTGCAAAAAAATGTCCTGCAACAGATGTTAGTTCTAGAGTCATGTGTCACTGTGCTCCTGTTTGTCATGAATAACTGGTGCAGTACATTTCATCTGCAGTATTTGTAACTGGACTCAAAATTAGGCATTTTCTGCACAGTTTGTAGAGGAATCTGGTAACAGTCTAACAAATTGAGTAAGAGATCTTTGTGACACTGCCATCTCCATAACAATCCATTTCTTTTTAAGTATTAAAAATTATTTTGATAGTAGAGATCCTATGTTTGGGCTAAACACTGTAACTTATTGCAGCTACCATTCCGTTTTCACGTCATCTACATCAGGGAGGAAACACAAAGATGACTTTTGCAGCCTTATACTTAAGTTTTTGAAATTATAATTAATTTTTACCTTGAGGCACTACTGATATAATAAAATGGCTCTCACAGAATAACCTTACTTGTTACATGAAAGAAGCCAAACCCCCTGGTGATACAAAAAGCTTGGTTGTGCTGTTTTTCAAGCAACATACATGGGAAGAGGAACAATCAAAGTCCATCCTTGCCAGCAAAAAAGGGAGCTTGCAACTGGCAGAAGAAATCTGAAGAGTAACTAGGACCTGTACAGCTCTTCTGAGCTGCATGGAGCTATCTGCTACCAGGAGGAAGATAATTCATCACGATAAAAAACAAACATCCATTTTAAACTTGCTTGGCAATGAGGATGTTCTTATTTGCATAATGATGGTTATTTGAATATGATGAGAATTTGCCTGAGCGAGACTCAAGCTCAAACACATTCAAATGTGATACAGTCTGTACAATTTTCTCAAGGATTGCAATTTAATACTATTTATCTAATGAAAGAAAAATAAATATTGGCTGTAACATCCCATTATGCTTGAGAGCCAGTTTTAAATTACACTTGAATAAAGTAACTGAGTGTGGGATGTTTGCATTTCCTCAGGGATCGGTAACACTTCCCAAAATGGTGAAAAATACCATCCTTTTCCAAGTAGCCTCCATCTCAATAACAGGAGTGAGGAGATAATGCTGACAAAGTGGGGCCCACGGCACTTGCAGCATTCTCAGCCAGAGCAGCAATGAACCAAGCAGCACTGCACAATGTGGAATAATAGCAAGGAATCGTAAAGCCAAGTTTCAGGGGAAAAAGAGCATTTAGGGACTGGCAAATAACCACTGACAATATTTATACTAGAAATGACTTGGAAATTTTAACAGAGAGAAGCATTGCTCATTTTATCCATTTAGTAAGGAAACCATGGCTGGGACATTATTTGGTATGTTCAGTGTTCCTTCCAGCTCACAGAGATGAGCAGAAAAGAGAAGTTCCTGTCACTTTTATGTATATTCACATGTAATTGTGAAAAAAGATCTGTCCATAGAGAGGGAAACAATACCACAGTTACAGACATCTCCATTTTGCACTTCCATCTGACATAGACATTGGGACAGCCTCTATTCCACGGGACAAACTCCAGTTTTATTTCTGAGCACTCCTAAAACTGTGGTGAGTTACAGTTCCAAATGAGAACTTTGCCATTCACACTCCGTACAAAGTACAAGGATTTGTGCTATTTTATTGTAGGAAAACCTCCACATTTTCTCAGGATATTGGATGCCACCTCCAGCAAGAAATAGAAGACTTTTGATATTTCCAAAGGCATATTGCCATGGATAGGTAAAAAGAAGTAATTTCCTCTCTAATCTTGGTATCAAAATATTCACTAAAAAGAGTAACTAGAAATATTGCTCTGGCCATGTCTTTGATTAGTATTTGAATTAATACCACATCTAGACTTGGTGCTACTCAGTTCCACTGCCAGGTACTAAAATATAGCTCAATGTCCCTTGCTTTTATTCACACAGTGCATCAGGTACTTAAACATCCTGCAGAAGAGTATTTGGGGACCCTCTTTGAGGGCAACAGCCCAAATCACACCTACGTGACAATTCAGGCCTAAGCTGGCGTGTCCTACCACAGTGAATAGTTGTGCATATGCTGGGGTGCCCTTCCTGGGGGTGGCTGAAATCCTCAGGTCTCATGATTTTATTATTCCAGTTGAATTAAGCAGAACTGATTCAGTCATGTCTCATACACAGAGACGTGATGACAACTTGAGCATTTTGCTGTTGAGCTAGAGGGGTTTATTCACATGGCACTATTTTAAGGCAGCTCATCCATTATACAAGGAAGAAATAAATATTTCATTCATATTAAGTAATTTTTAGAGCCTGGTTGAGGTTCTCGTATCCCAGGATCCATTAAGGTAACTGGGTGGAATTACTTGTGCTCCTACTGCCACATAATACCTGAGCATCCTTTCCCAGACACTTCCTGCCCTCACAGAGCTGCTGCCTTTGTTGCCAATCACCCTATTGGCACTCATTTACCAGAAATCCAACCCAGATGTTAAACAAGCAGCAAATTCCTGCTAAACTCCACCAGCCAGCCCTGCTCTCCTCTCCTGATACTGAAACCTGCACCAGAACAAGCATATGGCTTCGGTTACTGCCCTGGGGATGCTGTGAGCACGTGGCTTCAGACACTGCACAAAATAAAGGGAAGGCTCCAGCAGTTTGACTGGTCTGAATTTTTAAAAAAGCCTATGGGGAAACAATTTTTTTTTGAAAAGTAATATGATCATCCTTTGCTTTAAAGAGTTCTAGGTTATTCTGGGGAGATGGTTGCTGCTTAGGATATAAAGAATAAAACAAAAAATAACTTATTTTCTCCTGTTATTTTCCCAATTAATTCACACACAAATAAACCCTTTCTTGACATATTTTATCAATTAGTCTCAAGGATCTTACTGTATATTAAAATTATAAAGATAAAGAAGTTGGCTAATATCTCTACCTTCTCCAAGGTAAGACATAAAGATCATTCATGGCAGATGTTCTTGTGGTCCTCTACTGCTGGACACTTTGGAGAGTGCCACGTGTCCTCCTAGGACCATTAATTCCAGGGCATTGTCCCTACTGCCATGGTGGTCACCAGAAAAAGACACTGAAGTTCTTTGCTGCAGTTTGCTTCCATTTTATCTTTCTCTGTGCCAATGATTTCAGTACATGTGTAAATTTTTCTTAATTGATGTTTGCTGAAAGTATGATAAATTGAGGTAAGAGATGAAGCAGCCTTTTCACCTCTTGTTTTTTTAATGTTTGGAGAAATCGATCAAGCTCTGAATTTATAGTTCCACTACAGGCAGGACTATCACACTGGTAAATCAGCACAGCTTCATTAACTGTACAAAACAATTCCAACCAGAACAGCAGAAACTGGGAATATTTCTGCTCCATTCTATAAAAGCTGATTATAATTCACATTTCTGCTTGGTCTGCTCTGCCCAGTTGCTTGGCCTGGTGCTCCTTTCCATCCCAGTCAAAGCCCAAGGAGGTGTGGTGGAAACCTGCCAGAGCCACAGTGCACATCATGGGAAGTGTGCAGGTGAGGCTGGAGTGGGGTCAAAGAGAAGCACAGCTCATTCAGGAGCAGTGCTGGGTGCTGAGTGCTGGGGGGACACTGCTGCAGGCCTTGGGGCAGCTCCCTGCAGCCAGCACAAGGACAGAGTGGTTCATGGCCAGTTTTTCACTTGGCTTCATGCCGAGTGAAGACCTCAAGGAAACCTCTTTGGCCAATAAATACATCCCAATTTTGCAAGTTTATTCAGCTCACTTGAATTATGCTGTCTTTGAAATGCAGGAGTTCTTCACTGCAAAATTATTAGGTAACTTCTCTGAAGGACCAGCTCCTTCACCTTCTCACAAAAAAATAAAAAGGTAATTGAAATACAGTTTTCAGGGAAAGCACAAGTTTTAACAGCAGCCATCATGAGCCACTAATCTGAATCAAAACAGCACGCTGCTGTCAGTCTGATAATGGGAGGAAGCCTTATGGGATATTGCAGTGATTATTTTTTTTGTCAGGCAAATGCTCCAGGTAACAAAACAGCAACAACAGTTAAGTGTTGAATACCTTTCATTTGATTTAACGTGAAAAGATCACTTCAACCAAAAAGCTGCAGGAAGCAGACGACTCCCCCTTGATGATGGCAAAGTAACAAAAGCCTGGGAAGGGGGCTGGGCTGCAGGGCAAAAGGGCACACTGAGGCTGATTTACCTGTCATCAAATAAATTCCATATAATTTTGCATCTGCACCTCTTGGACAAATTACAGGATAATCTACATCAATCATGTGAATGTCCAAAAAAAGGAAAAAAAGCTTGAATTCCACAACCTTTAACTCCATTACTTTCAAACCTACATCTGTGCATGGACACTGGGAATAACAATCTCAGTTCAGTTCCAGGGACATCAAAGTGAACTGAAGGAATGGATTTGTGTAAGCAGTGTATGAACAATTAGTCCTTCCCTCTTTTAATGTTATTTTCACTTCTTTAAAATGCAGACAGTGGGCACCACCACAAATACCTTTATTACTCCATATTCAGACTCCAATATGCAATATTTTTTCACCTGAAGAACCTACACATTCTTTCAGCCTAAGACATGCAAAAACCTGTTATGGTCTAGAAGAAAAAAACAGAGGCATGTAAGAAAGAATAATAATAAAAGCCACGTTTTCTAGCTCATTAGAAATAAAAAAAAAAAAGAAACTAAATGTCAGAAATTGATGCTGTTTCTTTGCCCAATCCAAATGCTAAATTGTAGTGAGATTTACAGAAGCTCAACTTCAGTCTTACAGAAAACCATAGATCAACAACACAAAGGAAGCATGGATTTGATTTTTTATGTTGTTTCCTTATCAATTCATAAATTAAGCCTTGATAGATTCCCTTTAATAAATCTGATCATTTGAACTATTCTTTTAAAAGCAAAGAGTGAGAAAACCAATTTTCTCCTATGAAATATATTCACAGAAAAAAGTAGTATATATTAGGCTTCGAATTTAATTTCATGTCTATCCTCTGGGACAGAAGCAATTGTGAAAATATTTACTCATATGAATATTCCCGCTAAATTTAATGCCTGAAATTAACTCAGATGTTTTCAGCATGGTGGTTTTCATTGGGATGTAAATGTATGCAAGTAAACCAAGATGCACTTTGTTCGTGTCTCCAGCAACAGCCCTTTGCATGGCAATAGGCTGGAGCATTAACCGGAAAATGAAAGGGATGAGGGGAGGTGTGCAGCAGTTCCTGATGAGCCCAGGAGATTTTGTAAAGCCAATGAACTGAAATACTTCCAGACAAATTGACTAAAATCTTAACTACCTATTCAATTATGGATAACTAAGAGTATGCAGCAAACACTTAGGAGTTTCAGTGCATTTCAAGCTATTACCTTTAATTATGTCTCGGAAGTCTATTCCAGCACAATGAATTTCTGGAGGAAAAAAGATATTCCAAATCTATCCCCCAATACCAAAGCAGGATCAATAATTGGTGTACTGTGGAGGATTTGCTCCTTTTTGAATGCATGTGCTTGGATTATTTGGAAGAAAAATTATTAGCAAAACAGTTAATTTTAATAGTTAAATAGTTCAGTTTAAGGATGTGAAAAAAGTCTGCTGCTCTCCAAGAAGTTAAATTTTTATCTTTTTCTTTATGATGCGAGATTTGCCTCAGTCAACAGTTGCACTGATAAAAAGTACCGTGCTGAAAGAAAACCGATTTCCCATAAGTTTTTGTAACAGAGATCAGATAAATCTAATTCCTTCTGTCAGAGGAATACATCATGGATTTCTAGGGATCAGCACCACTGTGGCTGAGAAGGGGAGGTAATCAGTCTTCCAGAAATGAGGGTAGTGACAGAATAAAGCATAATAGTTTTAAACTGAAAGAGGGTAGATTTAGATTAGATATTATGGAGAAATTCTTCCCTGTGAGGGTGGGGAGGCCCTGGCACAGGGTGCCCAGAGCAGCTGTGGCTGCCCCTGGATCCCTGGCAGTGTCCAGGGCCAGGCTGGACCGGGAGTGGCGAAGCCTGGGACAGGGGGAGGTGTCCCTGCCATGGCAGGGGTGGCACTGGATGAGGTTTAACCCCTCCAACCCAAACCATCCTATGCATCTATGAGAAATGTCATAGTTTCTCTTCCCAGTCAAGGCTCTTTCACCTTCATTTAAATGTTACTGCACTGCTGGTTAGAAATCAATGGCAGCTACGTGTCTGATATTTGAAGTGAGTGGTAACTTCAGCAAAACCACTAAAATGGAAAGGAGGAAGGCAGACAAAAAACCCAGGGGTGGGACAGAGTATTCTGTTAATAAGGAAACTATCAGAAGAAAAGGCCAAGAAGAAACAAATGCTTGTAGCCAGCTCTCTCCCCTTCCTTTAACCTTTGCAGGGTTCTTTTGACCTTCACACACAGGTGTGAAGTGACCAGCAGTGCCTCAGACGTGACATTGCTGGTCTCTGTGTACCTGTGCACTCGTACCTTTCAGCCTCAGTCACCTCAGTGCAGGGCATCAGCTCCCTTTGTTTCGTCAGTTTCGTTGTGATAAAGTTGGATCCTCCTTACAGACTTCCTCACAATTTTACAATAAACAGTTTCTGTTACACCATAGATAGATCTACCGCTGTATGTAGGTTTTTATAATGACAGAACAAAAGGTCTAGCCTAATATGAGCAGAATTCTTATGTGGCGTGGCCTGTGTTATTTCACGGTCTGTTAGACAGGTAAGTGAAATGTATGTTTAGGTTGTGCTGTGGCTATTCTTTAGCACACAACTCCAACAGCAAATAGAAACAACTCTACAGAATCAGAATTGGGATAAATCTGATATTCAGTACAGTGCTGGTTGTTTTGAGGGATATGCCTCAAACAAAACCCGCTGTCGGTTCACACCTCAATACAAGCACAGCCACACATATATAGAAGGAGTGCAGTCATTTTCTCAGCATTGTTAAGAGCAGCTGCTCCCAGCAGCCTGGTCTAGTTTTCCTTCTCTCCAAAGCCTGCTCCCTGTTGTAAACTCTGCTCCTTGCCCGGCCCCACAGGTCGCCCACCTTGCCAGCCTCCCTCAGGCACGAGCCAGGCCGGGCAGGTACTCACAGGTAACCCCAGGGGTGCCCCCATCCCTGCTCCAGGACCTCCTCCCTCCCTCCTCACACACAGGTGTGAAGTGCAGCCCCCACCTGCACCATTCCTCCCAAGGGAATGGGATATTTCCATCTCCCAGCCCTGTGGAGATCCCAACTCACCTCACGCCTCCGCCCGAGTCCTTGCCCAGCCCGCCATGTCTGTGCCTCCCCTCACGGATCCGCGGCTCAGCCCAGGTGCTCCAGGCGAGCAGGACCTGCACCAGAGGAGCTCGTCTCACACCCCTGGCACTGAGCCCCTCAGCCCTGCCCCGAGCCCCTCAGTGCTGCCCGTGGGTGCCCAGACCTCCGGCTGGCCGAGGGCCCGTGAGGGGCAGGGGCTGCGGCCACGGCCGGACAGGGCCTGACGGGCGTGAGGGGTCACGGCCGAGGCACCCCCGGACAGCGCGATGGCCCCTCCGGTTTGTGTCCACCAGGTAACAACGACTCTGCCTGGGCTGGGTGGGCAGGAGGAAGGAATTCTTTTTCCATGTTTCTGCCTGTGAGGTGAACAGGAGTGACGGGCTGAGGTCGTACGCCACGTGTGGGGAGCCAGGCCGGCGAGGCCGACATGGCGCCCGTTGGTCGGCAATGGTCTGGCCTCATCCCGCAGTGCAGACATCGCAATCAGTCCTGCCGCTGTCGTGTGAGGGCTTCATTTGTATTTAAAACAGCATTTTGGCCTCTTGGTAGAGTCGCATTTTATGGTACTGGTTCTATTTCTTCTTTGCCAAAGGAGATTTCAGTTAAAACGGGAATTGAATTATGATTTCTGTGGGTTTCCTTCTACTGTGACGTTGCAAGAGGTTTTCTTACTGGTGTGCTAAGGCTTTATTCCTGAGTACAGGGGTAATTAGCAGGTTCTGAGATATATTTTTAATAAGATACAATGTAAGCATCCCAGAAGAGAAGGCTGTACTCAAGTGGATGATGTGAAAATGGCATGAAACTCCAAAGCTGTTCCCTTTTCTTCAAGTGTAGAACTGCTGCTCTGTGAGATCTCTTAAAACACGTACAGATACAGCTTGCTACTACACATGCAAGTACAATAGAAATAAAAAGCTCCAGCAGCCCTAGTGTTTGTTTTTAGGCTGGTGGCATCACAGACAGTTTTTATGTATTATGCAACAGTAAAGTCTGGACTCAAAACTTAAGGCCTTCTAATAAATAAGCCATTTTAACTTGATTTGCAATCATGCTATTTAGTCATACAGTGTCTGTGAGTGGTAAATAAAACATTCCCCACTGAGTGAACTTCCTGAGAGCATCCTGAGCGCAATCACCTGTAGGTCAAACAGAAGTCCTCAGGCAGCCTTGGGATGCTGACCCTCTGATTCCAGAGTTGCAACCTTGATTAATTCCTATTTCTGCTCAATAAGGTTTTTACAGCTGATAACTATCTAGTTAGTGTGCTGCTTGGCAGCACTGCAAATGAGCAAATTAAGCATAGTGCTTCTTCCTAAGTAATTGCCATTTAATCCTGATTTTAAAAGAAGCAGTAGTGATTGGAAAGCAGCTTTAATTTTGTAAATGCAAAGTTATCTTTTGGGGAAATAAATCACACAGAACATGAAAGAAAGTAGGTTTAGATTAGATATTATGAAGAAATTTGTAACTGTGAGGGTGGGGAGGCCCTGGCCCAGGGTGCCCAGAGCAGCTGTGGCTGCCCCTGGATCCCTGGCAGTGCCCAAGGCCAGGTTGGACGGGGCTTGGAGCAGCCTGGGACAGTGGAAGGTGTCCCTGCCATGGCAGGGGTGGGATGGGATGGGCTTTAACCCTTCCAACCCAAACTTTTCTATAATTCTATGATGATTTGTTTACTTTATGAATTTTTTATATCTCTGCTTGGTAATAGTTAAAGGACTAGTATGTTAACAAAACTTAAATCTATCTATATTGAAGCTTGCTGTTCGTCTGTTTGGGCTTAAGATTTCATCAGGAGAGTTTTTGGAAGTGGTTGACCATCTGTAGAAGCAGCCAAACCATCTTGTCTGGTAAAATGTGCATCTGCAGTAGATGGAAGGCAGAAAACACAAAAGCTAGGAAATGCTTTCCTTATGTCAGTGTTAAAGCTGGGTAATCCAACATCCAGAACATAGCTAATAAAATCTTAAATGGTTTCTTATTCCTTCTTTTCTGGAACAACTCTGCTATCATCAATATGCAATTTTCCCTCAGCTTCTAATATATGGAAATGTCAATAATGCCTCGTTCTCTAAAACACATCAAACACTTTGATACTGCATTTGGGTTCATAAAAGTGTGCTCGAGCTGATAAACAACAGCTGTAGAACAGGTTGTGTTGGATCTGAACAAAAGGTGATTTTTTTCTTATTGACCAAAGGTTTTAAGAAATAGGCCTGGCTTCTGAGACTTCATTTTTTGTCAGTGAAGTTTTGAAAGCTGATTGTCATGGTAAAGCTTGTTTAGAGGAAAAATAGATCTGTTTCTTAACTGTTTTAAGGTAGGACAAATGAAGCATTTCTCTCCTCTTGTTCTTCCCCTATGCTTAGTCCTGTTAGATGTGCATGCAGTAGGATTAACAGTGTCTTTAAAAGGAAAAAGAACTATTCTTATTTTGCCTACTCTGCAGCTCTAAGACAGTGGTAAGAGGCTGTAGGTGAATTTAGAGATCTAATTTCCCCTAAATAAATAATGAAACCAGATATTTTAAGCTTATTCTGGCTTTTTGGAGTCTAGCTCCAAGTCTGAGAACACAAGTTTTTCTTTTCCTAGGGATGTCTCCTAAGAATAACGCTTTCCTTTGTCTGAAGAAATATTTTTTTGACATACAAGGGACTCAGGGGGACAAATACAGTAAATGTTTTGTCCTTCATGTCCTAAAATAGCTTTGCACTTTCTTTTAGATGCTTGCTACAAGTTAGTAAGCCTGAACTACCTTAACAGTGTATTTCAAAATGAATAAATAATTAATCAGCATGTGAGCAGTGCATGGATTTGGGGTGGGAAGGGGATGTTTCCAGAAGGTTTTTTCAGTAAGCAAGTTGTGCACACAGGCTTGATTAGCTAATATTAGTGTGAGCAGTGGAAGAGGAGCACTGGAAGTAATAAATACAATCTTAGTGTGCTTTGTTTGGCCATAAATAGGAAACAGTGCTGGGGCTGCCCTGTGAATATTGACCAGTGCAAGGCCCAGAAGGAAGCTGCAATCGAGATACAAGGTTATCAGCTGAGCTGTAGAACACGAGCAGTGATAGCCTTTTGCACAACACACAAGATGGATCATATTTTTTTATATTTAGTAAAATTTAAGCTACTTTTTTCAAGAAATTCAAGTCTCAGTTGTCAGGAACCAGTTTTTTAATATGTCCCAACTTGCAAATTGGCAGTTCCAGATGAAAACAAATAGCTGGCATATTAATGATAAATATCCACATGCAACTTTTCATTACCAGGAAATAATGAAATTTTTCACTATTGACTGTATCCTGCAGAGCAGGATCTATAAAACTTGTGATCCATCATTCTGCTTTTTGTGTACGTGTTTGTTTTCATTTTTAATAAACAGCACTCAAGTAAAAACTCAAGTCTTCTCACAGTAGCACTAAAGGCTTTGTGGAAATCAGAACTGTACAATCTGGGGGCAAATGCTCCCATTATATTGGATTTATGTGGGTATAAGTAGTTACACCAAAGTGCAAAGCTCTGGTAAATCTAAAGCTTAACTTTATTTCCTTAGCATGTAAAGCTGAGGGCTTAGTGGCCTTAGAGAAAGTTACTCTCGGATTTCCCTTTGGAGAACCTCTGTCCAATTTCTGCAAAGATCCAATGTTTGAGATGTCAGAGCCAGACACCCCTGTTCTTTTCAGCTAATACCTGAGGGTCACCCGAAAGCGAGGGTCTGTGGGGGTGAAACGCCTGTGACCAGCAGATGATGGTTCAGGGAAGGGGGTCAGTTAAACCTCGCCCATCTCTGCCCCTCCTGCTTCCCGTGCCCAAACACCAGCTGTACACAGAGCAGGAGCTGCAGCCTCCCCCTGTCTGCGGGGTGAGGGCTGGGATGGCCTTTTGGGGGTTCCAGCAGATGGAATTCAGAGTAACAGCGTGGGTACAGACCTTGGTGTGCTACACAGAGTGTGAAATCTGCTGTTACACCCTCCTCCTGTTTACTGTGGGGTGCAAATTTAAATTGCAACGTTGCAATTTGTTTCTCATAAGCATATATCTCATTAGCACTTACCTCTTAGCTGCTGTCAAATACCCTGAGAATATTCTCATGGACATACTGGAAAACACTATTTGATATTAATGGTACAAGTTCAAGTATGAAGTAATGGTAAACAAATTAACTTTTAAAACCTAAAGTAATTGCCTAAGTCAATTCTGTTTACTAATGCATTTATTTGGCTTTCTGATTAAAATGTCACATGAACTTTAATGCTTTATTGCCTTTTATTTTAGCACACATTATATTATGTGGCAGAACTTTCAATTATAGAGATGTAGTCTTGTATTAATTTGGATATCTCACTTCAGTAATTAAAAGCAAGCTTCTTTGCTGTTTTCCTTAATAGCCCTTCTGAGTCTGCCTTTATTTCTGATGCAATTATTCTGGTTTTTGACGTGCAGGGATCTGATTTTCCATTCCAGCCAATGCCTGATTCTATATTCAGAGCTTTAAAAAGGTATTTCATGTGAGAGCTGCCCTAAGTGCTGCTCTGTCACTGGAACGGGAGGAGACCTGCATGCATTAGTGCTGGTACCTCACACAGATTTACTGTGCTGTACCCACAGCCAGATATTCATGAATCAGAACGGCATTGCAAGGAGGCTGAGGAGAGGCAGGAATGCAGGGGAGCTCCACCAGCACATCCCACACTTAGGGGTGGGAAATGGCAGCTGTAAATACTGCTGACTGTGAGCCTCCTCTCTGCTCCTGGCAGGCCTCTGGCCCTGCTTTAAGATGCCTCTGACATCTAATTCCGAGTGGTTTGCTCTGCTTTACGAGGAATATTAACAAATGGCAGCTATTTGCTAAATGAAATGTTTGTCACTTCGCTATCCAAAAAGCATAATGGAGTAAATAGCAAAATTAATGTGTTATTGCCGAGGGAAAAGTCCTAATCCCAAACTGGGAAATGAGAATAACCAGGTTCAGTTTGTGTCTGACACCCATCTGCTGGGCAGCCTTGAACAGGACACGTAAGGGGCAGTGTTTAAAAATTCAGACTACTTACTTACATCTACTTTTTTAAAAACAGCAGGAGTTTGAGTTTTGTCAGCCCACACCTGGAACATTGCTGTAGTGACACTGGCCTGCCTTGCAAGGGTTTTATTCAAGGCTTTGAAACATTTTTTTATATCACCTACATATGCACTTGGGATTCCTCCCTGGCTTTTCTTCTGAAACCAAAGAACTGTCCCTCAAAAATCATGGGGAAAAAAGAATGATGGGAGATTTACTTTCTCTGATCTGACAATAAAATTTGCTTGAATATCACCTTAGAAACATAAGAAGATATTAATATTTAACTTCTTTCTCTCATAGAACCACTTTTAGAAGTACAAGAGAAGTGAAGTAAAATTGTTCCCAAACTTCTGTGAGAAGGTAAGAGTTGATTTTACCAAAATGCTCTTTACATATTTACTTAACTGGTTTTGGAGATGGTCTTATGTTTTTCACATGCTTAAATACCATGTACAAGAAACCAGAATTTGAATTGCCAACTCTGTCTAAAACTGATGCAGAACATCTGACATTTCTGACCTTCAGCCTTTGGAAGAGGCTTTTGGGAGAGAGAAAAAAAAAATCTGGGCTCTACCATGTTGCCTATCACTTCTTCTCCTTGTAAAAATACTCTTAATGGTGTTTTCAGAAATAAGTTCTTAATGGTAAACAATATTTTGGAAATTCCAAGAAATATTTACTTTTTCTACCAAACCAGCTGGGTGGTTGAGTAAACAAATTTAATTCTCTTTAAAGTCTTCTAGATTTCTAATTAATATCTGATTTCTTTTCTATTCATGATAAAAGCTTGAACACTGTATTATTAGGAAAGAACTGTGCATGCAACTTTTGACACTCATTTTGCTGGGAAGCACAAAGCTTTGGCAGCACCCTAAATCATTGCTAAAAATGAAGTTGCCTTGCACTTTATCAGTTTATATAGTGATGGATTCTGGCAAACTTCTGCTGTCACTGAAATTCGCGATGTCAATTAGCACAGGAGGCAAAGGGAAAAAAGACTCTGAAGTAGATATTTGCTTTTTGTCTCTCAGCCCTAAAAGAATCTAGAAGAATAGAACTATTATGGTGAATGTTTGCCAAAAATAAAGTTATTATGGAAGGGCTTTGAGTAGTGTTCAGCACATGAATTCCTGGAATAAAGGTAAAAAGGGCAAGTGAGAAGATTGGGAGCGCTGCTCTGTGGCGAGTGTGCAGACTGGTAACAGCACAGTGTCGAATCCACTCGGTGCTGATGCTCATGCCCTTAGAGGGTGTTAAAAGAGCTTTGCAGAGAGGTGGACAAAGCGTTATCAGCAAAAAGACCTCGGGCACCAAACGGCTGAATTGCAGGCGTTGGGAGCCACTTCACAGCCCTGCTCTGACTGAGTTATGTCTTTCTCCTGCCCTGCTCCACAGAGGAAACGAGGCTGCTTTGCTGTTGAGAGGGGAAAGAGCAGCTCAGCACAGGGCCGGGCCGGGATGCCAGATGTTCCACAGGTGTATTCCTCACATCTGAAACCTCGCTGTGTGCTGCCTGTCGCTGACCCTGCCTGTGCGTGGCATGTTCTGTGGGATCTGCACTTGCAGGGGAGGGTTGCATTTTCCCCTCTGAAGCTGAATCGGGGTTTTGTCTGTTCATTCCATATGTTGCATATTCTGGACCATCCCCATCACAGATGTTTCTCTCCGTGCATTAAAATTGGGTTTCAGCTCATTCGGCTTCAGCACTTGACTCTAAAAGCCAAACAAATCAAATCCTTTTCTTGAGGGTATAATGCATCATTTTCCCCTTTTTGACTGTGTATTATCTTCTTTTACATCTGATCACATCATCAAAATCTAACTTCCTGCATCTGTGCTGGCTAATTAGTGCCTTGGCTTTAAACCTCCTCCTATCAAAAATATACATTTTTCAAACTAGTCAGTATTTTTATTTATTTTATACAAAGTGTTCTGAGCATATTTAATGAGAAGAGGAAGAGTGATGGTTTCTCTAAATCAGACATGACAAAGAACAGTGAAAAGATTAGAACCTTACAGAACCTTACAGAACCTTACAGAACCTTACAGAAGGTTCTTACTGTCCTCAAACCGGCCACATTAAATTTCCACCTTTACCCCTTTTTTGTTAGGTTTTCAAGGAAGTACAGCAGTCATTTTAACTATGATTGTTCTGGCTGTGGCTCTGAGCTAATGGCAGGAGAAAAAAAGATCAAAAGAGGTCAAGAAGAAACAAGCATTAGGATTTGGGTTTTCAAAGCCTCGTAGTGGAGTTAGGCTTTGTGGAAGTTAATGGGACATGGCAGATGGCCCAAATTCAGAAACTTTGTGTGAAGTGCCAGTGGCCTGTGTAATCCAGGAGTGCCTCCGGTCGAGCTGCAGCTATGGTCTGGTTGTGGAGAACAGGGTGGAAAAAGAGAATCCAGTGTAAACAAGGCCTGCAGTTCCTCCCAGGCCCCTTTTGTGACCTTGGGGACAACGAGAATCAACACTGGCAGAGCTGTGGCCACCAAGGAAAGGGATGGTACCTTCTGCAATATTATCTTGCATTCATTTTGGGAGGAAATGCTCCATAACTCAGACATGCCCACCAGCCTACCAAGATGTCATTGCTCAGGTTCCTGCCTGAAAATGCAGCCTTTCTTAAATAACACAGCTGAAAGATAAATGAATGGGCCATAATTTAATGAGATTAAATGGACAGAACTTTGGACACTTGTCACGGCTCCTGCAATGCCTCATATCTGAACAAGGAAGAATTGCTAAGTGCAGAAATGCCAGGATCATTAATCAGCCCTTTGACATAGAAGTGATGTGATATAATGTTCACAGCTTGTAGGATACAGGAATTTGTTTTGCCTCGATCTGCCAATCTATTTTATGGTGGGTTCAGCCTCAGTGTAAAATTCAGAGAATTAAAGCAACTGAATTCATTGATCTATGAATATGACTTCTGAAATACCACATAAAACAACATAACAGGAAAGGATATATCTGGTTGGAGTACTTTCCATGCAAATTGCAGAGATAATTTATCCTTTGGCATTAGCTGAGCTGAGTGTGTCTCTCTGCCACAGAAGCCTGAAGCTGCCATAAATCTGGGGTCTGACCTGCTGCCTATGGAAAGCAATTCGAGGTCAGAGGACTCCCAGCTGACCTTGTGGAAGAATACAGTTTTGCTCCTAAAAAATGCTCCCATAGCCTTGTTAGTGTGGGATCACATTAAATATTGTTGAATAAATCTGAGACCAATCCTGTGTTGTACAACAATCCCAGATGTCCACCAATGAGTCAGAATTAGGAGAGGGATCCTGCCTCCTTTTTAAGAAATATAGCAAGGAAAGACCTAGAGGAACTGGGTATCTGTGGGTAAGAAGAATATGCAGACATGTCACATTTAAGTCAATCTTCATCCTTTAAACAACATAAGATTAATTTGGAGGCTGGAGAAGAGATCCCACAAAGGTGTCTGTCCGTATGTTCCCTCTGAAATGTGATCACAGGCCACGGCCAAAGATACCTGGATAATGACAATATGTAAACCACACATCTAATTCAGTTTGTCAGTTTGTTTCCCTCTTCTCTGATGAAGCAAGGGGACTTGAATTTTGCAGAACTTTTCTCATAAAAAATGAAGTGCAGTTATGAGTCAAGATATAAAATGAGATTTCTCACTCTCACTTGCAGGGAAGTAATGATGTGGCAGGATAGTGCCCAAGGTGTTAGCACCGGGAGCAAGCATTGCTTAAACTCAGCTCTGCTCCCTCGTGAGAGTGCAGCTGTTTAACCTCCGTGTCCCAAACGCTTGAGCTGAGCAGAACTGGTCCCCACACGCGTAACGAAACTGATAACTAATTAGATCAGGATGATGAGGAGATGATAGCAGGATCGAAGCGCCGGGAGAGGGGATGGAAATGCCGGGAGAGGGATTGGAAGAGCCGGGAGAGGGGATGGGAGCGCCGGGAGGGGGGACGGGAGCGCCGGGAGAGGGGATGGGAGCGCCGGGAGGGGGGACGGGAGCGCCGGGAGAGGGGATGGGAGCTCCGGGAGAGGGGATGGAAGCGCCGGGAGAGGGGATGGAAATGCCGGGAGAGGCGGCTGCTGCTGACACCTACCGGCATTGGGCACCTGCACTCTCCTGCAGCAGCACTGGCCGGGGAGAGCCACAATTCCAGCGCCGCAGCTGCGGAACCAGCCTTGCTTTGAAAACTGCACCCTCCTTCAGTCTCCGTTCCTTATTTACAGTGGCTTTGTAGTGTCCGGTTGTGCAATAATTCTCACGTTTCTCTTCGTGACTTACCTCAACAGCGAGTCGTCTAAACTCTCTGCAAAAGAAAACACTTTCACCTTCGTGTCAGTTCGGCCTGCTGATGGGGTGTCTATCTAAACTGAATGCAGTAGAAAAGCCTTTAAATGGTCATTAAATTGTTTTATGGAGAATCAGAATGGTTCTACAGAGACGACATTAAAAGCTTTCAGCCCTGGCCAACTGTTGGATCATTGTGTTTCAAGATACCGAGGCAAAAACTTGAAATCCAGTTCAGAGAAGGATGTTGAGAATGTCCATTGTCTTTCCAAAAGCAATTCTGGCAATATATGAATTTGGTATTTTGTCAGCCAATAGGGCTGATACTTAAAAAGTGACTGGGCAAAATCATGCAGTAAACAACTGCCAAGAACTGTCCAATTCAAACACATTTACTGGTTTGAAAGATCCTGAGTTAGAAATTTGTGGCAGCTGGTGATGGCTGAGGAGCATCACCATCTCTTTGCCTTGTCCTCATGCTTTTGCTGGGGCTGTGACCAGACAGGGCTACTGCACCTTTGGTGTGACTTAATAAATCATTCTTTAGGGTTAAGGGAAAAACATTTTTTGTTTTCTATGTTGTAACATCCTTAACTAAATATCACAACTATCTTTTCCCATTCTGTTGCTTTTAGTGAGCTGATTTTATTTGAATCCCATTTTAGAGATGTACTTTGCAGTTCTATCTAATGAATAAAAATCTAGAAAGTGCCCCAATATAGAGAAAGGCAAAAGATTGTGTTGCATTTGAAATGCTACATAAATCCATGTTTCCTGGCACTCATGGGCTGCTGATTTCAAAATTGTGTCTGATGTGATTAACCATTTTCTTCATCTGTATTCTATCACTTGTATTATGTCTGTTTAATTTCCTTCTTTGGAAAGAGATCAATGGAAAAAGGAAACACAGAGAATGTCAAGATGCCCCCTTTAGCATTTAATGCTGTTGTGTTCAGGATCTCAGCTAAAGCTGAAAAAATTACTTGCTTTTCTCAATATTAAATACTGCAACGTTTCAGGCTCAAAAGGTGCCAAAAATCAGGCACTTCACCTCTACCTCTGTTTTCATCATGTAATTTTGCCAGGATTTTAGATCTGTTGCTGCTCTATCAGAAGGGATGTCAGCCACCTGTATTCCTTGATGTTTAAAGAACTTAATCTGCTCTGCTATGGCCTGTTTCAGAGCAGGGACACATCATCTTACAGCAGTCATGTGTTTGCCAGCTTTTAGCAGTATTTGCTGTGTTGTCTTCAAGCAAAATGAGTCACGATTTCTGTTGGTATGATTACGTGTATCACTTCAGCTTTTCCAACTTGGATCCCAGCTGCAAGTGAACTGAATTTTTATTTGAAACTGGTTATAGTGAATAATCTAGGTCTGGAAATTCCAAAATACTCTGTGATGTCGTATTGTTGGAATAGGATGGTCTGAAAAATTTGTGGTTCAGAATTTTCAGCGTACATAAAAGTTTTCTAAATGAGCTCTATCTTCTCTGTTGCTCAATACTGTTTCAGTTCGCCTCTAACATTGAATTTAAACTGTCTAACGAGTAGAATCTGCACCTGCTTTACGCAATTGCAGTCAGATCCAGATCATGGTAAGATGTGAGATGTTCCTCTGTAACTGAAAAGAAAGTTCCTATTCCACATTTTTATACTTCTTTTTTTCTCTGTGAAGTCCAGTACAGTCCCTATCCAGAGACCCTAATGGGAATCCAACAAAGAGAAACAGTTTCTGAGCAGTGAGATTATGCCTATAGCTAAATCCTGTGCTCCTATTCCCTGTCACAAACGGAATAACTTGACGCTGAAATAAAAAACCGGTGTTCGGCAGTGACGGTGAAATGAGGCAGTGAGATAAGCAAGGGCTAAAGAGCCAGCCCGCGTTTTTGGGGTAACTGAGAGCTGAGCACAGCTCTCTGCCGCCCATAACCGAGCGATTTTATGGATTTTGGGGTTTCTGTGGCGGCCTGCAGCGCTCGGCGCGGCCGCGGGGCGGCGCTGCCCACAAGGGTTCCAGCGGCGGCGCGGGGGGGCGGCCCCCGGCGGGCAGAGACCGCACCCCCCGGGATGG
>VZTH01005957.1:309743-344452 GCA_013397815.1 Aleadryas rufinucha
TTGAGGGGCACCTCCCGGAATGAACCCTGCCTTGGTGTTCATTGAGGGGCACTGCAGGCATCTCCCGGAATGAATCCTGCCTTGGTGTTCATTGAGGGGCAGAGCCCGCACCTCCCGACGTGAATCCTGCCTTGGTGTTCATTGAGGGGCAGAGCCCGCACCCCCTGGAATGAATCCTGCCTTGGTGTTCATTGAGGGGCACCGCGGGCACCCCCTGGAATGAACCCTGCCTTGGTGTTCACTGCCGGGCACCTCCCGACGTGAATCCTGCCTTGGTGTTCATTGAGGGGCAGAGCCCGCACCTCCCGGAATGAACCCTGCCTTGGTGTTCACTGCCGGGCACCTCCCGACGTGAACCCTGCCTTGGTGTTCACTGCCGCGCACCGCGGAACACCTCAGGCAGTGCTCATGTGGCAAGGCACTTCTCAGTTAGTTGCTAGAGAATATGAAATGTCCCACAAACATAGCGTTCTTTTTCCTGCCCTCAGTTTAATGTTCATGTAGCATCCCAGAGGCAGACTGGTACCTGTTTGCCAGCCTCTCATAGCAGTGTCCCTGAGAACATCGTCATGCAGGAGGCCAATAGCCTGGTTTTTCATGGAGGCCGTGCACCTGTAACTTATTTGTGGCTGCACTCACAGTATGATAAGTGCAGTCGTGATAACGGAGAATTCTTTGTTACTGTGAAATTGATGGCATGGGTCCTGACAAAAAGTATGTGGTTGAATGACCTGAAGCAGTTGAGATGTTGTAGTGCTATTACTTGTTGCTATTTCAGTAGAGGAATGGAGGTTAACAAGAGTTCTGTTCTAGGACTGCATGTACTTACTCCAGATTAGGTCAAATGTATATGTAACAGGAACTGACATTTTTTCTTCATGTGCCTGCTTCTAGTTTTGGATGTTCTTCAGGATTTTCAAGTGGAAACAAACCAATAAGTATGTTTAATATACTATCCAGCATAAACTTTGGATACTGAATCACCATGAATCTGTCCAGTGCCTGGCAGACTGTAAGTGCAGCCCACAGGTTTGGCTCCATTTTAGAGCACTGAAAATGCACTGAATAAACAGTGCTCAGTTCCACTGCCAAGCAAATTGTGGGGAAGTGTGAATTTTGCATATTTCTGTGCTTACTGATGTTTTTCTCAGAGCAGATTTTGGGATGCAAAAAAGGTTTCTCTGTTGTATGGGAGTGGTGGAGGAAACAATGTAGAATTATCTTGGGGTTAGGGAAAAATGGTGCACCTGACTTCTAAAATGCAAATGCTGCAGAGATTCTCTGATAAGGGAGCAGATGCAGTTTTGCTCGCAGAATCAGAGCAGTGTGATGAGACCGACAGAGCTCAGGCTCCAAAGGATCACCAAATACATAAAAGATTGGCAAAGAGAAAGGGATTAGGCTCTTCTTTTTATCCCCTACAGACAGGATGAGCAGCAACAGGCGTGGGTTGCAGCATAAAGCATCCAAGTCAGACATTAAGAAACACTTTCTGATGGAAATAGAATAAGCACTGGAACACATTTCCTGCGGTGGAGCTGCAGTGTCTCCTCTGCTAAAGGTCTTTAAGTGCAGGCAGATAAACATTTGTCTGCCTGGAGCCACCTAAGCAGAGCTGATCTGGCGGTGGAGCAAAGGGCCTGCATGACCCCTGGGGTTTCTTCCAGCCATAACATTTTATGGAGGGTCTCGTGCTCAGGTTCCAGATGGGCTTCACCCGATTAACTGGAAATGACCCTTCCTTGCAACTTCGGTGTTCAGTTCCTTGAGAGCTTGTTCGTGTAATCACTTTCGTATGCAAAGCAAGAGGTTCAAGGGCTTTTGTGGTTTCTCATCTCTCTTGCATTCCAAGCATTTGCTTGCCTTAAACTTGATGGACTTTGTCCCATCCTTCCCCGCTTCCCCCTTCCCGCTCCCGTGAGTGTTAATGCTTTTCACTCGCTCTATCTGGCACACACGGGTCCCTTTTATCAAAGGACTTTCACACCTGAGGCCTCCAGTCACATACTTGCAGTAAAGTAACAGCTTAAAAGCAAATCCTTTTAAATCCTGAGGCCAAACACCGTAACAAACATATCTTCTCAAGGGATCAGTTTCCAAATGTGCTTTTGAACCTAAGTCCCAGCAGGCATTTGGCTTTTAGTGTGTGATAGGACTTTATTTATTTATTTATTTATTGTGGAGCCATTTCCCCCCTCCTTCATTGTTCCCATCTCAAGATGTGCTATTTAAACCTGTACCTCTGGTGAATTCTGCCATTGAAGTGCAGATGAGCAGAGTGCTGCTGGGTGGTGAAACATTGCAGGACAAAAAGACATATCAAAATAAAATCTTTTGAGAAAGTGTCGCTTACAGGGAAAATGTGCCTCTGGTTTCAGGAGGGAGAGGGAGGGGAAATCATGGGTTTGACTCAACATTTCTTTGAAAATCTGCTGTATGTGGGGCAAGGAGCTCAGGCTGTGGCAGTTTGAAGGACACTTTAGAAATGTGAGTGATCTTTGTGAAATACTGTGCAAGGTATGCCATGAACTACTTAAGGTGTACTACAGGTCTCGTACAATGAGGCTACACCTGAGATATTTACAAACAGTAGTGCCTGGATTCTCAGTTTGCAAACTGGTACCTGCAAAACGCACTTAGGAGACAGCACAGTTCATTGTGTGTAAAATTATTACCTGTACTTGCAGATTGATATTAGCACTCCACAGGGCCTGCTCAGACACGCAGGTGTGCAGTTTGCAATTAGCTGATGACTTCTGTATTTTCAGTGGGTATTATTGCTGGGGATGTTCAGCCCTGTGTGAGCTCAATGGCTTGTTTATACAATATCCCAGTTGTTCCAATCCGTGCTGAGCACTGCCAAACTGTAAAACAAGATCAACCCCACATACAGGAGCACAATTCCCTGAGGACAGAGTACCAGATAAGGCTTGATTTTAATCTCTCTCTTGTCAGCTGGATCTGCTGACAGTTCATTTTCAGGTGACTACGTACTCCAGCACCATCACTCACCTTCCCTTCCTGGCTCTCAATTAAGCTCAGTCACGTTAGGTTGTTGTTCTTGTTTGAGGAGAGATATCGAGTAATCATCATAACGTGAAGTCTTAAATAAAAAATGGCTCCACAGCGTCTTCTCTTTGGATCTTTTTAATTCCTTGTCAATCAGAGCCACTCCAGAACTTCAGTATCTGCTTGCATTCTCTTATTCTAGTAAATCTATCTTTTCGTTCCATCTTTTTCTCCCTCACTTGTAAAGGAGGGTTTGTTTTTCCATGCTGGGGGACTTAAAGTACTAAGCAATCTCAGTTCTCCCCCTTCCCCTGAAAATTCCTTTATTCTCATTTTACTGAGAAGAGAAAGGGGGATTGTCAGTAGAGACAAAAGTTAGAAAACCCAGTTCTGTAATTCGATGTAAATCTATCCCTCCCAGTACCACTTTTCCATTTGCCTTAAAAACCCTTTGACACTTTCCAGACCCCTGACATAATTTTGTTAGTCTGTGTTCTGTTCCCCAGCTTGGTGGAGGTGTCAGGTGAAAATCCGGGATTTATCTTTGGTACATTGGAACCCTTCAGATTTGTTTCTAATTCAGCTCTGATTCACACATGCAAATTCCCAGCCCCGTTTATCTGATGCTTTAAATTCAAGCTGGTTAGTCTGTCGGAGAGAGAAGTTGAAGCTTTGATTTCAACTGATGCTTGATGTAATTGGCTCTCAGCAATTCAAGTTACCCAGCTTATAAAATGTTAATTTAGCTCCTCTTTGCAGGCCAATGCTTTTCAGTTTATTCTTACCCAAGATACAATAGTTTGAAATATGTTATTTCAAGAAAGTAACTCACCTTTGCTGTTATGGTGAACAAAAGGGCATTAATGCATCCAGACACTGAACTGAAGAAAAGCAGGCAGTTCTAAAGCTAAATATGAATTTTATTACGATGAATTAAAAGTACAAAGCCCTAGAAAGGTATTATGAACTCTTTTTTTAACAAAAGAAGGCAAACAAAAACAAATGCTTAAAGCTAAATATGCCACAGATAATATGATGAGTCAGGACCCTGTCTAAATTTTTGCTATGTTGGAGGTTACCTCAATGAAGCATGTAAATAATAATTAAAAAATAAAAAAGTGGAAAAGTGATTATTTATTCCAAATCTTTTGCACCAAAGGAGGGTGACTGTAGTTCAATCCTTTCTTCTTAAGAATCAGAACCCCAAAGGCAATCTAATGTAGCCTAAAGCAACAGATTCATAATTATATTAATAGCCATATGCTCCATTTCAGCTAAGCAGCCCCTGGCAGTGTGGTAATCCTCCCTGATTCTGAAAGTTACATAGAAGTCTGCAGATATAAAAACTAATATAAATTGAATGTGTAACAGAATAGAAGAGATTGTAACTAAGTTGAAAGCACATCCTTTGGGCACAATCAGCAGAGGGGATATCTGTGGGACATTGAAATGTAAATTAGCTGTAACACATGAAGCCTATTGTGCCATTAATTTGTTTGATGCAGTTGAGATACACGTGTTAGTTTACACCATTTCTGTGCTGCCTCATCCCCTCAGTGCAGTGAGCATTTGGTGAGTGCAGGTTTGGGGGCTCTCAGGTTCATTGCAGTGAGCATTTGGTGAGTGCAGGTTTGGGGGCTCTCACCCCCTCAGTGCAGTGAGCATTTGGTGAGTGCAGGTTTGGGGGCTCTCAGGTTCATTGCAGTGAGCATTTGGTGAGTGCAGGTTTGGGGGCTCTCAGGTTCATTGCAGTGAGCATTTGGTGAGTGCAGGTTTGGGGGCTCTCAGGTTCATTGCAGTGAGCATTTGGTGAGTGCAGGTTTGGGGGCTCTCAGGTTCATTGCAGTGAGCATTTGGTGAGTGCAGGTTTGGGGGCTCTCAGGTTCATTGCAGTGAGCATTTGGTGAGTGCAGGTTTGGGGGCTCTCAGGTTCATTGCAGTGAGCATTTGGTGAGTGCAGGTTTGGGGGCTCTCAGGTTCATTGCAGTGAGCATTTGGTGAGTGCAGGTTTGGGGGCTCTCAGGTTCATTGCAGTGAGCATTTGGTGAGTGCAGGTTTGGGGGCTCTCAGGTTCATTGCAGTGAGCATTTGGTGAGTGCAGGTTTGGGGGCTCTCAGGTTCATTGCAGTGAGCATTTGGTGAGTGCAGGTTTGGGGGCTCTCAGGTTCATTGCAGTGAGCATTTGGTGAGTGCAGGTTTGGGGGCTCTCAGGTTCATTGCAGTGAGCATTTGGTGAGTGCAGGTTTGGGGGCTCTCATCCCCTCAGTGCAGTGAGCATTTGGTGAGTGCAGGTTTGGGGGCTCTCAGGTTCATTGCAGTGAGCATTTGGTGAGTGCAGGTTTGGGGGCTCTCAGGTTCATTGCTGAGCACAGGGGATATTTCCCTGTAAGAACACAGCTCCGGGAGCGGGAGCCTTTGGCCTCCCCCACGCTGGGACTGGGATCACAGCCCCAGTACAGGTTGTGTCCACATCTTGCTTTGTCCTGTCCTAATAAACACAACCAAGCTGTGTCATGGGAAATGTGCTCCTTCCCTGCCTCGTGTCAGGGATGTCACAAACACATGGGATTTCCACGCCTTTGGTCTGTTCATTTCTATTCCTTTGGTCTTGGCAGGCAGCATGAGCGTGTCCCCAGAGAAGAGATCTTCCCAGTGTCTCTTTCAAGTTGAACAGTTCCATTATTCCTTTTCTGCAGATTAAGATTTTTTTTTTTGAAGCTGCAACTAAGCAGGGTAAATTTTGAGACAAGTTAAATGCCCAGCTCACTGAACTCTGTGGAAGAATAAAGCCTTCTATCTGCTAGTGGCTATCTTTCTCTGGAAAACATTAATCCTCAAAAGGACAGGGGAAATGTGAGTAAATAAAATCACTCTGCAAATTGTACAATCAGCTGAAAAGGGGTTACACATTCAAAGCTTTGCATTTCCAAAACTGCCAAAACCCCCTTTGGACTCCTGTAGCAGAAGACCCTCTGGAAAAGTGCATTTTCTTTTCAGGTCTTTAAACATTCCTGATATTACCCAACTTGCTACACATTTGCAGGTCAGTTCTGCAGCACACTGATATTTCTCTACTCATTCCAGTGGCCATTTGTGAATTTGAGATGTTTGAGAAGCTTGTACATTGCCAGTGAAATACTGAATTATCAGCAAACTTGCAGTTTATCTGCAAAAGTGATGGGATTGATGTGTGTGAGAACAGGTACCTGAACATTCTTTATCTTTGCACCCACAAGTTTTGTCTTAGTTTTCTCTATATTCCCAGTCTTCCAGCTGTCTGTACATATGAAAGCTACAAAATTAAGAATTTACTTTCAGAAATTTATATGGAGACTGTATTTCCTTGGTCTGTTCAGTCTTTCAGCAGAGAAGCAGGATTTTTATAAGGCCTGAGATGTTTTTGAAATGACACAGGAATGTATTTAAGACGTGTTTACACTACTTTCAGCTTCCAGTGAGCACCTGAGATGAGTTTTCACTCGCTGTTGCCTCGCACTGAATGAAGAGAGCTGGGGCTGCTGAAAACATCTCTTATCATGCTGTAACGTGGCCTCAGAGGGGCAGTGTGAGCATCCCGACATTCTCAAACGCTGAAGCATTTCTCCCATGGTGGATCCTGGCACACGGAGGCTTTTCGCAAGGTTAATTTAAAAACAAGTATAAAAAGATGTGCACAATATTTTTACTTCCTTAAATGTTTTATTGTCTGTAGGAGCTAAACACACCTTGGAGAATTCCATCTGAGAGCACTCGAGCACTCCAAAGCCATTGCACTCAGGGACAGAAATGCCAAGCTGACTCCAGGAGGCAAAAACGTACAGCATAAATGAAAAAGTGAAAGCTCCATCTCCAACCAGTGAATTTGCAAATACTCTTCCCTCCTGTGAGGTGTCAGGGACACGATTGCAGATAAAGTTGATGTAAATGAGATATTTAATAATCCAGCCAAACCTGCCCTTAATCCATGTTTTGTGTTGATAGGCCAGTTCAGAGTAGGAGCTCTTATCTTTCTAGAAACCAGTAGCATGATCCTTTTAGGAAAGTAAGTTCTTATCACATTCAGATGGTTCTCTCATGGCTCTCTCACCCCTTCTGCCCTAAACTACGGAGTTTAATGTCACTGTATTTAAAATGATGCTCCCTGCCCTTATCCCACATTCCTTTCCTGCTGTCCTTTCTTTGATGGAGTTCATTTTGTTGTCATACAGATTATATGCCAAATGTTCCTCCAGTGATGATTATTTTAGATCAAAGGTTATTTTCCATCAGCCTTGTTAAAAAGAAATATAGTAGGGGAGGACTTTTTTTGTTGGTTCCACCACAAAAGTAGCAGCAAAGCAGCAGGAAGAGGGGGTTCTACAAATCACAGCACTTTATTTTTGTTCAGCTGCACTTATCAATGAGTCTAAAGACAAAGGCAGAGAGACAAATAGAAGAGAGAGGTTTATTGGTGACTTTTAGTTGAAGTTGGTTTTTTATTCTTTAAAGAAGATGTGGTATGGCAAAATTAACTAATTAGTGGAAACGTTGGCAGGCATCCCTAAGGGCCCAGAGACTTGGCAAGGCTTGACTTTTTTAGACAGATTTTCAAAGTTTCTTTCAGGAACTTTCACCTCTTTCTTTGCTGACATTTTCTCTGTTCCACACTGACTAACTTTTTTTTCTTTTAAATTGTCTGGTTGATTATCATAATTAGGTTAAACCTGTTTTAGCAGCTTTGTTGTCAGAACTGATGAAAGGACCATGGGCCCGTATTTTCCAGTCAGCAGTCGCAGCCCCAGATCCTGCTCCCTGCAAAGCCTGTGTTAGTGCTGGCCTGTGGGGACTGCAGCTCGGGCAGAGGTGGGAACAAGCCAACAAGACCTCTCCTGTGAGGAGGCAGTGATACACAGCTGCCTGTTTAGAAGTACCCATTTCTGTTATCTCTTTCTAGTATTTCATATTTTATTGTTTGTTTCTACATTAATATCATAAACAACCTCACCAGCTCACTGGCTTGTCCTGCCTGTCAGGCAGGAAACCTTCCCCTGCAGGGTGACCCACAGCTTGGAACCAACCAGAGTCCCACTGCCACCAACCCTGTAGGGAAAAGGGAGTCAGGGAACCCAGGGGAATGAGTGCTGCGTTGGTGTTACAGCAGACAGAAGGGCTGACAGTACAGAACACGAGGAGAGCTGCAGCTATTGTGGTTGGGGCATGTGAAACCATTCTTAATAACAATATCCTCCCACATCCATTCAGCATCTGTGCCTCACTAAGTCCTAATGATGTGTAAGAACGGTTTCAGCCAAGCACAAACAAGTGTTCTCTCCTCATAAAACACAAGCTACATCTTCCCTGTATTTAGGAATTGGATCCCATTATCTCGAACAGGGAACAATCACCCTGCTTATCTGTAGTAAGAAAATTTTCCATTTAAAGTATAAATCTTCTAGAAACCGAGGAACAATTGAAAACAGGAAATCATTCCAGAGTTAGCAGTACAATGAATCAGAAGCTGCATTATGGTTCTGATTTGCAAAGCTGAAGTCATTGAGCTGTATCTAGTTAGCACTGATAAGACTGGCTCAGAAATGGCCAAGGATTAAATGCAGCCTCCATGGCACAGGCTCAGTGATTACTGTCAATATTCAATGTTGATATCAATATTAGCAGCTCCTCAGTGGGGATCAGGAGACAGTGCTGATTAGACACCTTGGAAAGATGGATTTCTAAAGTACAGTTTCGGAATCTAATTTGAGACAAGATCAACTAAAAGAGAAATCAAATGCTTTTTTTTGGGAAAAAACCCCCACACTGCAATAATATGTGAAAGATGGAGAAGAAACTACAGAACTACAGTGCACAGCAAGCCTGCAGGAAAGGAAGATCACTTACCTCTAGCTGCTGAATGGCATTAAGGTGTCACAATGCCTGTGGCAAGCTGCACAGAGCCAGGGAAAGGAGCAAGAAGCTTTGCCACCTTTTGATTTCTCCATTTGTTATATATCATCCATTTATGTTAGTCCTGGCTTGCTTTGATTGGAATCAGAAGCTGCCTTGTGAATAGTGCAGATACATGTTTGGCTTTTCTTCACTCTTGCAGCAGTATCTACATTCCTCAAGAAATCCTCTAATTCAGAGAAATCTTTCGGTGACATCTAGACTTAGCAGAAAACACTTCACATCCTTTGAGGGTTTTTTACCTTCAGTATCTAAAATAAATCTAATTTTAAACACCTACATTTCTTTTCAGACACAGTTTCTTTGTACAAAACCTCTGTGTGTGAAAAGCAAGGGTTAGGCTTATTGCACCCACTTCACACCTGTTTGATTTACTGAGCGTTCCTCAGTGCCCTGCAGAGCCAAATAAAGGCCTGAACTATTGCAGCTCCGCTGTGGAAGGGCAAGACACACACATTCACACAAAAATACCTGTGAAGAGAATCAGGAGAACTGAATTCCTGACCCCAACTTTACTACTTCCTTATTTTTCACTTTTCTTTAAGTACATCATCCTTCTTGTATTCCTTATCCTCTCTAATATGACATTCCACAAGGATTTATGCAGTAGATGTAGTCCTTGCTTCTCAATTTCCTAGAACAACACCACAGAAGCAGAAAGTCAGCTCAGAGAGTAACACGGCTTTATGGGCTGCATTTTAAGCTTTTTGTTGGAGTGTGAATAAATGGAAAGTGAGAATACCCTGAGAAAGAGAATGTCACTGCTTTGCCAGGGAGAAAGGGTATTTATGGACTGGTATGGGAAGCTGATACTGCTGTCATTTTGTGGTGAAAGGTGGGATTTCTTCTTTAATTACTATCGATCTTCAAGGAAAATTAAGAAAAAACAGAGGTGAAAGTGAAGCCCAAATCTTGTAACTGGTTCTGCTCTCAGGCCACACATGAATCCCTGATTGCAATTAATCTCCCTTGGATGACGCCCACTGATGTGCAGCAGTTTGAAGAGTAGAGGGATACATTAAGGGATATTTTGCTGCTTATCAAACTAATGGGAATTTGTGCATCTGTGACATTTAATAGGTGCAGACCTGTTGTCATGTACCCGTATGTGAAACCTAAACTTGGATCAGCACTAGGTGTTCACACTTCCTATGCTTGTTCTTTTTATTTTTTAATCGACATGGTTCTGTACCAACAGGCATTTACAAAGATTATTGCAAACTCGCCCATTTTCAGAAGAGAATCTCTTAAAAACACAGATAAAACTCGAATTCCAGGCAACTTCAGGTCATAATAGATCTTCAGTTTCAGTACAGTCCCGGGCTTGTATTGATGTTTTCATAATGACTAATCAAAACAAGATAAGAGGAAAAGGCTTCCTATTTTACCTCCTAGTAAATTTCCCTGGAAAATTACTCAAGGCTAAATTCCCTGTCACCAAAGTACTAAATTTTCAAAGCAATAACTTGGGCTGTTCTTGCTCCCCTTCCCTCATTCCTCCCCTCCAGGAGCGACAGTGTTCCAGCTGCCTGATATTGTGTGAAGAGCCAGGGTCATGGAGATGTCACATCTTTGCTGCGTCCCTCAGCTTCTTTGCACGCTCCTCGAGGTTGCCAAGGTTTGGCATTTGGATTTTACCGATGTGCTAATTACAGAGGAATTTGAGGATCTCCAGCAGTCGGCTTTCTGACCGGCTTCATTGTTGCAGCCGTGATCTGTAATCATTGTAAGGTTTACCTCCCAAAAGCCATAGAAAGTCCATCTCTTTCTCAGTCTGTATGCCGGATGGAATAACCTGAAATACGGCCTTTTAAAAGAAATTACCAATGGGCAGTGGAAACCTGCCCACCGGAAAATGGTGAAATCCTGAAAGCTGGGCTTTTACATGAAATACCTTGGTGAGTCTGAAATGCTGGACAGATTCTACTGGGTGAGATCAAAACTGAGTCCCATGGCCACCTTCCAGAGCTTTAGAATGCAATAAGAGCCTTTTACCAGCTTTGTTTCCATTCTCTCAAGTAGGTTGGGTTTTTGAAAACTCCATGGATGGATTTATGGGTTGTGCTGGAAACTGCATTTGTTTAACCGAGAGCTTGATCAAATGAGCTGCTTACAGGTGCAGGTTATAGGATTGCTGCCTTCACTTCTCTTGGGTTCTCCATCTTCTCTGTGCTCCTGTGGAAGGAGCTGCATGGAGAATTCCTTCAGATCTCACATGCCCAGAACTCAGCCCTGCACAGCATCTCCTGGCTGTTCAGAGCTGGCTCCGATGAGCTCCACACGAAATGACAGTGCGGACATGGAACTGGGTACCCTGTGACTGCCCGTCCTTCCCACAGGGGCAAGACTCAGGAAACCTCACCAAAAGCAGGGCTCAGTGGTTCTTAACCAATTTAAACCACAAACAGTTTAACTTCTGCACAGTGGCCAGCACAAATCCTTCCCCAGCTCACACCTCATGTGGGGTTTTCAGGTGTGCTTCACTCTGCACTGCTGTTGTAGTTTAAGAGGTTACATACAAAAATGTTTGCTATGATCACTCTAAAAAGCGTGTTTGCTCAATGAAATGATAACTTGCTTTTTGTTTAACAGCCAATTTTCACATCTTTTTACTTGTTTTAAAGAGCAAGCACAAGAAGGATTGTGTACAGCCCACGAGGTTTTTGTAAAAGTGTTTTTTATTAATAGGCTTCAGCTCTGTAAAGCCTTCTACATGTGCTTCATTTAACTGCAAGAGTCATCCCTTGGATTCAGGGTGATTGCCCCCATCAGTGCAGCTCAATGCATGCCAGGTGCACAAACCTAAAACATTTCCTTAACCTGTTTATTCACTATATGAGAGACTGGAGGTTTTTCAGTAAAGGTTTTTAAGAAAACTTCCACAGAGCAGGTTCCAATCTTTGCACGACTCCTGTTAAATTCACACTGCTCTGTTCTCCTGTTGAATTCACACTGCTCTGTTCTCCTGTTAAATTCACACTGCTCTGCTCTGCACCACCTCTGAGCAGCAGCTGCAGCAGCTCTGGGATCAGCCTCCCGTCAGCAGGAAGCCCTGCTGTCCCCCAGACACCATCAGCAGCAGACTGTTCATGAAGGTACATGTCAGGAGATTAAATTTTCTTGGCAAGCAGGGTAGCCCAGGGTTAAAAACATCAGAACATCTGCATGCTGGTGTCCTTCAAGTTTTAGCATGCTAGCTTCAGGATTATGCCCCAGATTAAAGAGTTTTATTTTACCATCAAAGTTCTATAACGAGAATCTCTTGGAACAGGAAACGTGATCTGTTTTGCTCACTGCTCTAGGGGCTTTCTTCATCTTTTCAGGAGTCTGAAAACTAATGTTCTTTGACATTCACTTTACATTGACACTTGATATCCAGTAAATCAAAATAAAAATATAAATTTGATCTCTGGAAATCAAGATTAGTTTAATGTTTACTATCCTGGTGCAAATCAGATTCTCTTCCTGTCTGCAGGGGGTCAGTTGAGAGGTATTACAAAGGTTTGTGTTGACATCCCACTAACTGGAACAATATTTTGGCTAACAAGAGACTGTTTATTTAATGCCTCTCAGTTCATATATAGCAAATCTTCTATGCATTATTAGTTTAATTTGCCTTCTGTTTCACATGTGAAACTGCAAGATTTATATTTTTATGACAAAGCTTTTCCCTCTAGTGAGAGAAATACGTGTGTTGATGTAACTGATATGCCTTTCTTTAGTTAATGACTCCATAACTTCAATTTTCAGCGTAGCCAGAAGCAAAAATTTAAGACTGATATGTTACATATATATCTAATTTTTTTTTAATAAGCCCAAGTATCTAGACCGTGATCTGAAAAAGTGTCAAAAATTTCCACAAGCAAGCTGTGGAAAGCCTGGCAAACTGTGGAACCTTTTCTCTGTATCTTCCCATGCCATTCACCCATATCCTCTGTGTTCAGCTCTCCACGTGCAGCCCGATTGTCCAGCAGGGTGGGATCACAGGGACAGAGCTGCTGGGGTTGGATTCCCGGTGCTTGGAGTATCAGAACCACTCACAACACCGAGGAAAATTTTTAAATTTAATTTTAATATTAATTTTTAAATATTTAATTTAGCTGGCAGGCTCCTCTGAAGTGAAACTTACTGTATGTTCTGGCAGTGCTTATTATGCATGGAGTAATCCAGGTGCTCTACATGGAGTAATCCAACTACTCTACATGGAGCACTACAAGTACTCTACAAGTAGTAATACAACAGGTCCCAAACGTGGACCACTGTGCTCTTGTAAGACAGCTCATATTTTAGAAAGACATTTTTCATACATTTGCACCACAATTAAAATTATGAAAATCACTGTAATAGCAGAATTCCTTGAGGGTGAACAAGTAAAACAGGATTTGCTTTGTTAATAAGGAGTGAAAAAAAGCCCAAGCAGGTTCAATCCAAAAGCAAAAGCGCACACATACAAAAGAAACCCAAAAAAAACCCCACCCAAAAAAAGGTAAAGAAAGAAAAATATATCATGTGGTAAAAACTTCAGCAGCTTATTCTGCTATGAATAATGCTTGGAAACACGTTTGTTTAAAAGCAGGCACACAAACATCCCGTCTGTGAGACACAGAGAGAGGCGAGTTTGTGCAGGGCGTTTTGACATATTCCTGGTTCTGTGCTGGCACCAAAAGGACCATTTGCTGATCTTGATCTCGGGCTATTTTAGAAAATGTGCAATTAAAAAGGGTGTGTGGTGGGGGGAGGAGGTAGGATTGCTGGAGTGGAATCACTCTTACTCAGAAAAGATCAAGTAATATTCAATATTGACAGCAGGCAGCCTTTTCTTATAGAGGAAGGGAATGAACAGAAATGTGAGTACATCACCCACGGGTCGATGCAGATCAGCTACTGGCTGATGGAAAACTGTGTGCCAGGCTGCTGGGGAAAAGGGTAAATGAAGAGGAACTTAGGAAAACTGAAAAGTAAATGCAGAAACTTCTGGAAAGTGAATGGATCTATTGCTGTGGGTGAATAGCCCCACCTAAAAACAGTCCCTGTCACTCCGTATTTCATTCATCAAATACAAGTTCTGTTGAAAACATTCTATACAGAGCAATCTAATTAATGGACAGATTCCAATGTAGAGCAGCTACTGTGAATTGTCTATTACAGATTTTCAGTACCCTGTAATTTCTTACATTTTCCTTTTACGTAATTTAAGGACTACCACCATAAATACGTAAAAAATCCTGTTGTGTGTGCAGAAAAACGAAATACAGAGCCAGAGAGACACTAATTTTTTACACTGTGTGTGTGTTCTGACAAATGTTCTTCAAGTGTTCTAAAATGCAGCTTCCCAGGCACTGTTTTCTGTAACCCCTCTGTTGTGGGTGGGCAATTTCGGGGTTATCACCTTTCCTTTTCTTGCCCTCCTCTAAGTGGGACTCCCTTTGCTGTGGGCAGTGCAACAGCTCTGCTCTGCTCTACTTGTCGTGTCCCATTTGCTGCCACCCAAATCAAAAGCAAGTGCTTTGGCACATCTCTGAGACAGCTTTTTTTTTTAAAAACACCCTTCCAAGGACATAACTGCACACAGTGCCATTCCCAGGAACCAGGCTGCGTTTCTAAGCCCATTTGCTTCACTTTATGTGCTGCTTCCTGTTCTTTTCACATTCTCCTCTCTTTTGTCTTTTAAGCCTGAACTGTGGAGATTCTCAGGGCCAGATTAGAACTTTCCTTCCAGGTGAGATCAAAGAGGGTCTGTTAGAGGCCTGCTTGTCTCTTTTTCAGTTGAAAAAAAAATAAAAATCAAACTTCCCAACATCTACTGGAGCCAGCACAGAAGTACATCCATTGCAGTATGGTAGAGGATTTAAGGCAAATTTCTGAAGCTGTTTTCAGCACCTTTCACTGCCCTTGATATTTTATTTTAGAGGTTCTAAATGCCAAATCTTAGTTTGTGGTTTATGACAGAAGAATCAATCAGGGAGGCTCTTGAATTCCTTGCTTCCAGCTGCTGTGCTCCTGTTGAGATACTGAAGTGTATGAGCAAGCTGAGATCTGATTCATTATAAAATAGGCACTGCAATGTAACTTCTAAAGTGTGTTCATTGATTATGGAAATTCCACTGTTAAATTCAGAGTAATAGCTCAGGATCTCGTACTGTTATCCAGGGGAAAACACTGGTTTATAACTGCTTTCCTGAAAGTCTTATCCTATTTTCCCCTTTCCATCACTTCATATTTCAGAATTTAAAGATCTTCAGTGTCAGGGTCAGCTCTTTTAGGAGTAGGTAATGGATATAGGATCTGCTCATGATCAGAACCTCCACAAAAATTTCCCCTATTTACTATTTCTCACCTTTTCCCACTGCCTTTTTGTCCCTTTCCTTTCCTCTCAGCATGCTGGACTCGTATGATTTATTTTGCTTCCACATGGGATCATTTCCTCCCCACTGTCACACAAATGTCACACACCAGAGTGACTGAATCAGTGGCTTTTAGTCCTAAGAGGAGGAACCAGACCCGTGCAGTTGGTGCTGAAACAGGCACTAAAGACACAGTTGTGACAATTATGCCAGTGGTTGGAAGGAAGGGACAGTATGGGCACAGCATATGGAGATCACTGCAGAGTCTGCAGATTGGTTTTGTACAGGAAAGAGCAACAGGAGATGACAAAACTCTGACCTGACTGCCAGTGTGAGAACTTAGAGGAGAGAAGGCATGGAGACTGAGTTAAGGGAACTTTCAGGAGATTGGAGAAGCAAAGAAAAAACGAAGTAAGAGATGGAGTTTTGCCCTCACCCACACAGAGCCTTGAACAAGTATTTGATTTTAGTGCAGAGGAAAATGCAATTGAATGAAAGGATTGGAGAAGGTGGGAAAAGACACAGTGAGAACAGCAGGAGCTTAAGAAAGCAACAAAGTCTGCAGGTGGTTTGAGTTGAGGAGGGCAGAGGAGGTGGCTGCAGCACTATATTTATTCCTTCCCTGTCATTAGAGGTCATGTGTGTGCATGTAATGGCATTTCTCTTACAGCTTTTTCAAACCATCATCCTTGGCTGGTAGCGTTTGTGCAACTTCCACATGAGATCAATAACAAAACCAAGTTCCTGCTGGACTTCATAAAATCTCAGGAATGTCTCCTCGGGAAGGGTCGAAACTCTGCTGGGAAAAGACAGGATAGGAGTTTGCTTTAGGGTTTTTTTATTGTTCTGTTGTTACTCTGTAGGAGTGTATAAAGGGTGTTAGTTTGGTGACTGAAGTTCTGGAGATGGAAAGAGTCCTCCCTCCTGTGTATGCTGTTCATCTGAGAGATTTGTAGTTTTTATTAGCATTTGCTTGGCTGTCCACTTCCAGAGGGGCAAAGCATGGATAGGGCCAGGAAAACTCAGGGAAATTCTGAGGAAATTCTTCTGACTCTGGAGAAAATTGTTACAGCAGCTGCAAGCACCACAGGGTGATGGTAACTGTGGGGTGCATTGTGTCACCCAGGGGTATTCCCCAAACCCCTCCTTGCCGTGCTGGAGGCTTTGTGGAGGGTGACAGGCTCCATCCCCATGACACACACAGTCAGTGCAGCAAACCCTGGCAGCTGGGATGCACTCTGCATGCTGGTGTTTTTCCACTGTGTTACCAAAATGTTTATGACAAAAATGCAAATTACAGCTGCAAGGCTTGCAAATGTACACGATGCTTTGAAGGGAAACGTGCTGTGTGAATTCCTTGCTCCAATTTATGCTCCCTCCTTTCCCCCTCAGGTGCGGACTCCTGCAATTCTTCATTTGGGCCTTTAGCACGTTGGACCTCAGACTGCATAAGAAAGTTACTTCAAAGTTTTCTTTTGTGCACTGAACTAGATTTGTTTGTTTGTTCTGCAGCCAAATGCAAAACCTTCTCCAGCTGAGGCAAGTTTAGCTGAGGCTCATCCTTCTGAACCTGCTGCTGGGACTCTGAGCCCTGCTGTACATGGGGATAAGAGGTGAGACACAGCAGACATTGTCATACACTGGGTTTGCTTGGCATCTGACAAAACCTGGGTGTTGCTTTATCAATATTGAGTTAATCAGTGCATCCTGTCAGCCTCCAATGGCCCAGGATTATGCTGTGCATGGTGGGAATACCCTCAGCTGCAGTGTGTGCCCCAGAGCTTCCCTGGTACCTGTGGTACCCACCTAAATACACTTCTGGTAATGGGTTAGTGAGCTGGGCAGGGATCACTGCTCTATAAATCCTGGGAGAGAATGTAGAAAAGCCAGTTTCACTTGTCCTGGGGATGAAGCTGATGGGATATAGCTGAATTTTGCTCAGTTTCTGAATTTCTCTGAATTCTTACCTGAATAAATGTAGTAAGAGTTACCCAATGTGTATCTGAGAACAAAATCTGGATTCATAACGTTTTAGACATCTCTCTAGACCTTTCTCCCCAGTATTAGTTTGTGGGATTGCTTTTCCCAGCTTTTCCAGCACATGAGGTCACCCCAGGGCTGGTTATCAGTGAGATGGTTCAGAGGAGACATCCCTGGGGAACCTGAGATCTCTGGGTGGGTGGTCTCACAACAGTCAGAAAGAAACAACTGTTGTTACCTGTAAGTCCTGCTGGCATGTGAGCAGAACCATTCCAGCACAGAGAGACATTTCATGTTCCCTGAGCCTGGGGTGCAGCCCTGGGACTTGTCACGTTGTCACCTCAGCTTCTGTAGCCACCAGCAAACACGGGAACCGTGCAGCCACTTCTGCTCTTCCCCTTTGCTCTCTCAGGCCATGAGGGCAGGCACTCGGCCCCAGCTGGGCTGGCTCAAAGTGGCACTTGGCACAAGGCCAGCCTGAAATGTTCTTGCTGTCCTGCAAAAAAAAAAAAAAAAGTGTTATGGCAGCATTCCTTTCTAATAAAATGAAAATTTATATTTATGCAGAATGTTGGCTGTTACAGTCAGAATAAAAGAAATCTGTGTGAGGCTGTAAGTAAAGGAAAGGACTTATCAAAAGCAGCTCAGTATGAAAGGAACTGTAATTTCAGTCGCCATTGATACCCATTGCTAAACTGGTGATAAACTCATCTGTTAAGGAAATAAATGTCAATGTACTTTTGTAATTTAAATGAGAACTTGTAATATGGAAAATATGCTTCCTGTTCAGATCCTTGAAGGTTTGCTTTGAAATGGGAGTCCCCTGTGATGTCTGTTTCATTTTCTTTTATTGTTAAAGTGTTGTGTCACTGATGACATTTCTGCTGAATGCTGCCCAATTATAACATTGAACATCTGCACTGGGACATTATCTCTTCCCAGGGGGGTTATGGGAAACAAGAACATTGGTAAACAGAAGGGTAACTGAAATTATTTGTAGGAAATTTCGTCACTTTGCTGGCTGCCAAAGGTTGAGCTTTACTAACAAAACATTTTTGCCTTTTATAGATAGATCAAACATTAAGGGAAAGAAAGCTTTTATAATAAATACAAGGAAAAAGTTGTGGTTTGCACTGTACTTTTAAAAATAATTTTCATGGGTGAGTGGGTGTTGGGGGGGCAATTTGCTTTGATTTAAGGTATGTGTTTGTAATATCCTTACTACATCATTTAGGGCAACTTTTAATTTATTCTTTCTGTGAAGTAAATGAAAATCTACTAAAACACCCAGGATCCCATACAATAGTATATAGATGTAAATGTCTCATATTCAGTCTAGAGTTAAACCATATTATCTTGGTGCCAAGGTTCTGGATTTTTAACAATTCAGTCGATGTTTTAATTCCAATTATGGTTTTTGTGGTCAGACACTGAAATGATTATGCACAAAATTCCCATCCCAGTCGGTGGGAATCTCATGTGTGCAAGTTCTGCAGGCTCGGGGGCATAACCACACGCAGGCTATTTCCAGTACAGCTTTCACCAGGATCCTTTAACCCAGCCCTTTGCACGGGGGAAGAGGAGCAGGCAGGTGGAGCCCCTGTCTGCCACTGCTCTGTGTCCTTGGGAGAAAAGAGGAGAGCACAATCCAGCCAGTCCGTGCTGCAGGGAGCTGGGAATGCTCTGGAAGGCTGCTGCTGTCCTGGCAGGGCAGTGTCTGTGTGGCTGTGGCTGTGTGTCTGTGCCCTCCCCAGCCAGGCTCTGCTCCTTCCCTCTTCTGCCACCCGAGCCTCGGACAGCCCCCACAGCCTCCCTTCTGCTCTGGTGCTCTCCTCTTCCTCCTGGGCCTTTCCTTCGAGGTTATCCCCTCTAACTGACCGCATCAGAAACTGAAAATCCTCTTTGCTCTCTGTCCCATGGCAGTGATGCACTCAGGTGACAGATGTGTTTTCCTAATCTGTGTGGGGTCAGTCTTGGCTGGAAGATTGGGAGACCAGCAGCTGCTGACCACTGCTTAGGGAGTGGCATTCATTCTTGCTTGGTCATTAACGTTGCATTGATAAACTCAAACCATACTTACCGACAGTAAAAGCCAAGAATTAATGTGCCTCCATTCCTGTTTTTATTTTATCTTTATATGTTGGGTTAAACAATAGCTTGTTCTGACTCTGGCGGTATTACACATTTTGAATTATTCTGTTTAATTTCTTTCAATGACCACTGAAATGATCTGCAACAATCATCCAAAATGCTGCAATTTAAAGTGTTATTGCAGTGCTTAGGACTGCTGCTCTGGAATGTTGTTCCTTAATTCTTACCTTTTAACTTTTATGAGGGATATAGCTGCTGAAATGAGTGGGAGTGCTTCTGTCACACAGGAAGTATTCTATATTTTCTTAATGGATAAATATTGAATGTCTCCTTTATTTTGATTTATCTCAACAATATATCTGTCTGCAGCTCCCCCTCCCTCCCCAGCCCAAAATGAATAGTCCTGCTGTTGAAATGAGAGAAAGTATGTTTCCACGTCTTGAAAATAGAACTAAAAATACCTGCTTGACCTGTGGGCTTTCAGGCAGCTCGCAGTTGTGGTTAACACGAGCCCCCTGCAGAGATCAAAGGCTGGCCCCATCCTGCTTGAAACACCGCTGTCAGTACCTTGTTGTTAGGCAAAAAGTAAGAGAGCGCTCCCCTCTGCTGTGGAAAAGCAATGTTTATTTGATCTTGGCCCTCTTCTGAATAATTTCGCTAAATCTAATTGCTCTTGATGTTCCACCCAGTACATCACGGGCTTTTTCAGAAGTAGCTCTTTATGCAATGGGTGAAGCTTCAGAGTACAGTAAGGACCACTTCAAATATCTCTCATCAAGGCAAAGAACTCTAGATAGATTACTGCAGATCAATCTGTATAAACCCTGCATAAACACTGAAGCTCTTTTAAGTTAAAATGTACTTTACAAAACCCTTATGTTGTGAAAGGTGAAATACTCTGCAATTATTAAGAGAGTTATCATGTGAAAAGAGGTAGAGAGGGCTGTTTAATTTGCTGGTTCCTGTCAATTTATGATGAAACATATTATTAAATTCTTTCCGGGACATTTATTACCATACATTAAGATTTTATGTTACCACAATGTGAACTTCGTGCTTGTCAAACACCAGCCCTGGTTCTAGCAGGAATGATGCTGTTCTTGCCATGTGTTGTTTGAGTGGAATCAAGAAACTTGACTTTTCCTGACAGTTGTGAAGGGCTTTGCAGTGGGCTGTGACATTTGGTCACTGCTCACACTTCTGCTGCCATGCAAATGACTCAAAACTTTGCTGCACACCTCTAAGAGGTTTCCCAGTGAACCCATCAATGGGAATGACAGCTGCCAGGGGTTTTCAAGTAGAAATCTGTGAGAACTGAAGATGTACTTCACTGGTGAGTTCATTCTGTATGACCCCACACCAGGTGGTGAGCAGAGGTGATGTGCAATGCCTCCCCTAACTGTGAGACCAGAGCATTTGGGAAATATGGGTCCTCTTCCAAAGGCCACTGCTGCTCCGATGGGTGACATAACCTCTGTGTTTTCTGTCACACACTCATTGAAAATCTCTCCTTCCTGACCCTTCAGGCACCATGCCAGCATCAAGTATGAAGTTCCAATGACTCCTGTGTGTCTGGGTGCAGAGGGTGCTTTAGGCAGGTTCAGAACACCAAGTGGCAGGTGACAGATTGTCTCCCTCGGGCAGGACACCAGCTGCTCCAGCACCATTTGTCCCCTCCTTCCCATCGCTTTTGCTGCAGCCAAGGAAGCTGCTAAGGTAGGTGGATATAGAGGAGCTGATAAAGTCTGGGGAGCAGAGTGATCAGGAGCAATCCCTGCAGCAGCAGGAGCAGCTGTCAGCCCCATCTTTTAGCAGCTGCAGGAGTAAAACCAGCACTCAGTAAGGAAGGGCTTTTGTTTCCACCTCACACCCTCACCCTCCCTGAGACAGAAATGGGCTCATCCCCTGCCTTTATTTTTCCTTGCCTGTAGGTGTTAGATGGCAGCAGCTGGGGTATGGAAGAAAGAGTGGGGGCTGCTCTGAGGTCACCTTCAGTCACTTCACCATTCACCTGCACAGAGCCATCTGAAACTCACTTGGCCCTTGAGCCTTTTGCTTAACTTTCCCCAGCTCCACTTCTCACCCCTCGCTTTCATTTTCTCCCCACGGTCTCTCATTTCATGGAGCTGCCTCCTGTGGCCCCTTCCTGCAGCCCCCAGCTGGTTATTAGCTGGCAAACATTCCCAGCTTTCCCACTCTCCTGAAGACAGTTCTGTGTGTGCTGTTCCTGTGTCTGCAGAGAGGATTTCACGTGAATGGGCACTGGGCTGGCTGGGCCTCAGTTCTGGAGCACCACAGCAGCCTGGGCTCTGGCTGTGTTCAGGGCTTGGAGCACAAGCAGATCTTTTGCTGCTTTCTGACCTCTGGGGAGAAGAAAACTCTTCCCTGCACTGAGCCTGTCTATTTAGTGAGCAAAGGAATTCAGACCAATAAAAGAAAATAGCAGCAGATCTGGGGGAATTCCCTAGGGCCAGAGGCAGCATCTCACATCCCTGTACACTGATTTGCTTCTGTGCACTTCCAGAGGAGCTTTTCCACTGGTGCTGGAGACTGGACCAGGTTCCTCCTCTCCACTGCTCAAGGCACAAGCTCTGTCTGGGCCTGGCCTCTCCACAGGACTGGATTTTGTTCTGAGGTGATGAACTGACCCCTCCTGGTACACTCTTGTGACTTTCACCTTCCCACTTTATTTGATGGGAGATTTATAAAGACAGAGCTCCTCTAGTCATCATCCTTGGCATTTATTTCAACATTACATAGAATTTGTGATTAAAATCATGACTCTGACACATTAAACCAAAGTTCAGTGTGAAAAAAGCAGCTTTATCTTATGTGTTATGATGACTTCCTTTATTTCTTGGTTTTTCAAAGCTCCTCCCCAAAAAAACTTTTTAGTTTAAAGACTTGAAATTCAAAACATTTATTAATAATGTAAAGGGCTGCCTGCCACTCAAAAGCTATAAAGAAACTCTAAAATCAAAGTGAAATAGTTTCTTCATCAAAGCAAAAAAAATTCCAGCTGCAGCTTTGGTACAAGCTTTGGTGGTGCTTTGCTGTGTTTTTAAGCCCACTTAATAAATCCATCCCAGAGTCAGTCCTCAACACACAAACCTGCAGTGTGTCTCAGCTGGTCACTGTTCGCCTGGATGGTACAAAGTACTGCACTTTAAACCTTCTGGACCGTGTTTCTAGTTACATTATTGATTTGTATGTGAGTTTCAAGAAATCAGTTATGTCCAGCTTTTTAAAAAGTCCTCAATTTCTGCTGCTTTAAAACATGAGTTACCCTGGGAGAAACATCTTCACTCACCGAAAACCTGCAGCTCCCGGAGGGTTCTTGGAGACTGAGCCCCTTGCTGGGTTTGGAACCGGTGCCTGTGAGAAACCCCCCATCTGATGACATTTGTGACACGGGTAGAACATCTCTGACTCGGGGTTCACCTCATTGTTTGAGGACCTCTGAGCACCGAGGGGCACAGCCGAGCCCAGCCCCGTTAGCAGGCGCTGACCCGGTGCCTTCCCCCGAGAGCCACCGGGGATCTGCGGGGATCACATTGAGGAAAACAACCTTAAGGCAGCCTCAAATACAAGGGTGGCTGACAAAATGTTGTCCCTCGGTGGAAACGAGCCTCAAATTACGTTTCACTGCTATTTGTTTGCTTTGGAAAGGGGGGCTAGGGATTTTCACCTTGTCCTTAGGGCAGCAATTTGCTCACCTTACGCTTTCCAGCACTGAAAACATTTGTTCAGATTACCGTGTTTTCATTTGATTTGTCCTCTTGTTTATATAGAGGTTGCTTTTAGGTAAAATCCAGTATAATTATTGACACAATTTGTGCTGCACTATAGATTATATCAAACTGGCTGGGACATACAGTAGGAAATTGGTTTTCTTAGGTTGTTTTAGGTCCCTAAACCCCTATCCACAGTCAGATAAGCCAGCAGGCATACCAAGCCCATTAAACCGAAGTCTCCCGTGATGACAGAACCTCGTGATGCAGTCTTTGGGCGTGGATCTCGATGTATCTCACCAAGCTGAGCCTTCTCAGCAAAATCAGTGCCATTGCAGCTGGTGGCCATGGCAAATCCCACTGCAGGGGCAGAGAGAAGGGATGGGAACCTGGGGAATTCAGGAGGGGCTGGGGGAGCTGTGGGGCTGCAGGTGATCCCCAGGGATGAGTTCAGCTGAATCACAAGGTCATTCATTTCTCCTTGCAGTTAGATCTGCAGTGACATCTTCCTTGCTGTCCCCAGTGTGACTGGAGTCCCTGTTCCCTGCCCTGTGCCACAAATGCACTGGGTGGGACCCGCAGCTTTAAATCTGTGCCCTTCCGCTGTGGCTTTCAAATAGTTCTTAGCCAAGGAGAAATGCTTGCTCTTAGATGATGTCATGGGAGTCTCAGAAGATTACTATAAATAGGTTTTTCCCAGGAACTTATTGGGAAGATTTTTGGGATCAATTAGAACAGCAACAAAAGAGACAAACAAAAATGCCCCAAAATAACCAAACACCCAAACCCTGCAAACACCTAGCATTTTACAATACTGCATATATAGCCAGAATTGGAGATTTAGATCTCATATAGCCAGAATTTGAGATTCAGATGTTTTTCCAGAACATCCTTATTATAGAAGAGTTTAGGCCACACACTTGTTCTGCTGAATGAACTGGGTAGTGGAGAGGGATTTCCTGGCAGCGTTTCAGTCACACTTCCCTCTGAACTCATGGAAATATAGAGCCAAGGTTTTTATGCTTATAACCACATTCAAGAAAGTATTAATGATTTTGAAGTGGGTTTTTTTTAATATTTATTTATTTTTGTGCATTGCATCAGACATATCACTGGGAGCTTTTTATGCAATCACTAAATTAAAATCCTGGGACACTTTTCACGTAGTTCTGTTGTGAAAAGTGACGTAAAATATCTTTCAGAATGGCTGAAGACATCTATTCTTCGGGTCCAGCAGCAGTTAAACTCCTAGCCGGCACTTTGTGAAGACATTTTTGAAGTTGTGACTCTCTTTGTGACCTGCAAGAAGAGTGGAAATCATCAAAATGAATTTCCAGCACCAGCTTTCCTGTTTACATTGTTCAGGGGTAGTTGCAGCTTGTTAACATGGACTTGCTGTTCATGGCTAATGCTACAATTGAGTCATCTCTGTGCAGTTCTCAGCCATTTAAAACTGTCGTAAAATAACCCGAATAATGGGATGAGATCAAAGCAACGCAGCCGACTCTGCATGGGAGTGTGACTGCAGCGTTTGCAACCATTGCTGTGGAGTACTAGAAATACATTCAGAGTAGTACAACAGAGATATTCAGGTTACAAAAACTACAGTTCAGACTGGGATAGAATCATAGAATGAATATTCAGCTGTGCTTGAGGTCCTTGAATATTCCCCCAAACGCCTTTGGGTGGCTGCTGTGATGTGCCTAATTCCCAGTGAACAGGTACCCAGCACTTGTTTGAGAACGAGGATTCATTAAAGCATCTCAAATCAAGCATACAAAAAGGGAGATACAAAGAATGATTAGAAGCCTTTGCTGGGTTTTGTTGTTTTGGTCTTTTTTCTCCTTCCAGTTGGCTGCCTAAAACAGGTGATTCCGGATCTCTTTGTGGTAGCTATGATACACATGCTTTGCTGGGTCTGGGTGATTTCAGTGTTTTATTTTCCATGAAAAGCTTTTAGTTGTCATTGCACAGAGTGTTGCATAAGTCAATGATAAATCAAACCAATATATTTTAAAAACTAAGCATTAGGAGGTTTTATAGTTGAAAAGAAATGACAAAAAAGCACGAGGGCTGACTTTTTATCACCTCTCCTTTGAGACCCAGTTTATTTCATCACTGATGTGAAGCATGTAGTACAAAACAAGATGACCTGTTTTCATCCTTGCTATAATTCCACTCAAGTAAAAAGCCTTATGCCAGGAATGAATTTGTCCCTATGTAAAAAAGGTCTTCACTCCTCCCAAGAGGAGACTGAAACTGGGTTCTGTCTGTTTTCATCAAGTCTCTTTATCTCACATCAAGGGGAGCTGATTGAACACAAGGAATTCCTAATATGAGTCACTTGTCATTCAAGCTCTTCTGGTCGAGGATACAGCACTTCCAGCTTTGTTTGGCACAGCCAAAAGTGCCTCGTTGAGCAAGCCCAGCCACGGAGCGTGGAGCTGGCAACTGACCCACATGGGCTCAGTTTCTGTGTGTCACACAATACTGAAGGGGTTTGAGATGTGAATAGAAATAAATCTTAATTGTGGTGCTTTCCTCTAAATGTATTTGATGTGTTGGGATGGATCTTCCATGTTTCACTCAGGAAGCACTCCAAACCAGGCTGCAGCAGCATACCAGGAGTAAAAAAATGATAGCATGGCTTTTAGATTTTAGTGAGAATTTAGTTGGAGGGATTTTTGATTGGTATGTACTCCAGAACAGTACTGACTGTATAGATCTCTCAAAAAATAAATTACTGTTATTTTCTAGACATCAAAGTGATGGGCACTAAAATGCTTCCTCACTAGCTTTCTCATATATATATATCTCTCTATATAACACTTTTACAGGTATTTGACATTACAGGAGAGTTTGCTTCTCTAAATAAGTGGAGTTCACGCAGCTTTCTCAGGATCTTATCACAAAAATTCTTTGAATGTAACTTACAGGTAGACTTTTAGTTTAATTTCTGGCCATCAGTAGTGGAAATGTTCAGTAGAGGCAGAGAGTGCCTTTTTTATTGCTCACACAAGAGAAGCAAGAGACAGGAAATGTGTAACATGATTGCAGTCATTTTCCTTGTCACTTGTCCATCATTTTCCTTTCTTGCTGTAGTGAGAACCCTTCCAAAACCCTCTGAAAAAGCTGCCACTGCTGCTGGCCAGAATCAGACACTGTCAGTGTCTGAAAGGGACATTGATTAAAGGTAGTGGTAAGAAGAACTACCAAAATGTTCTGTACTGTAATTTGTTTCAAGTTGAGTCCCGGAATTTAGAGGGAAAATAAGAAATCTAAATGAAGCTGGGGTGATAAATCCTGTAAGTTTGTAATAGATCTGAGTATTTTTCATGTTTTCCTTGAGAAGAGCATTTGAAAGTGCAGATGCGAGGGTCGTTATCTTAATGACACGGCAGAAGTCTGGGCAGTCACAAAAGCTTTCTCACATACTCAAACTGTCTTGGGAGAATCTAATTTGCTGTTGAGGTATAATACCAAACAAATGCTTTTCATTAAGGAGCTGCATGAAACAGGATCAGTCTAACAAGAGCACCAGGCCTTTGAAATGTAAACAAAGTGGCTCCTCAAGGTAACATCCTCTGCCTTTAATTGAACCTGCCTTGAAAACAGCAGTTTCCTTGGCAGAAGAAAACAAACTTTTACTGGCACACTGCTTCACCCCTCCAGCTCCTACCTGACCACATTTGCCATCAGGGGAGCTTGTAGGAAAACGAATACTTTTTTCTAAGTGTTGTAAAACCTTATGCTGCTGCCACAGCACTGGAGTTGAGCTGAGAGGTGGCAAGGAGTGAACAGGAGGGTCTGAACGGCTGCAGTTCTGTTTGGCACCAGCTGTGGCCTTTGCACCACCCCCTGCTCAGTGCAGGGTGAGCACACCTTGGACCCTGCAGTCCATGCACGAGGACCAAGCCCAAACCTCTGCCTTTGGATGATTCTGACTTCATAGCCCACACCTCCAGTTCAGCCCTGAGGTTATCCCAGTGAGGAAGACGTAGCAGGGCTGATGTGATCTTTCTGCTCTGTGACTGCCTAAGGCTTGACCATCAACAGGTATTCAATCCCTGATATGGGAACAGGTATTTATGGGGATTTTTCTGTACAATCACAGCTTTACAGATCTAAAAATAACCAAGCACAAGTACCTGTGCAAAATTATTTTACAAGATTCTATCTGTACCTTATGACAAAAAAGTACAGATGTTAAAGATAGGATGAATTCAACTCTTTTGGATCTGGAGACATGGTTAATGGCTTTTAAAGTCTCATCTGTGTTGACATCGTTACACAGACAGAAAGAGAATTTTATCCAAATCTGGTTCTCCTACTGAAATTTCTGGTAGTGAGAGTCATCAAGTCACAGTGCTGCAGAGCACTTCTGTGTCAGAGCTTGGAAACTGGGGGAAAGGACAACAAATAGATCTCTTATAGATGTTAATATCTGTGTTGTGGTCAAATAGATCTCTTATAGATGTTAATATCTGTGTTTAGAAACCACCAGACTCGGCTCTTAAATTCTGTAATCAGGAGTTTTTGCATTAACTCTTTGTTATTAGAACTCAACTGTAGCTGTGTGCACACTCCCACAGAGCAGTCTGCTGTGAGCACTTCTCTGCTCCCTTTCAGGGGTTAGACACTCCCAGCACAGAAACAGAGCTTCAGACGTGCAGAGGAGTCACTGATCAGGGCAGTTGTTAACTACAAAACCATCAGAATATATTGTATTATCCAGCACAGTGCAGGAAGACTTTTAAGCCACAGAGATGCGTTTCCTTCAAGCATTCTCTGCTAACAGCCTGATCCAAAGCCCAGGGAAGGCAGTGGAGGTGGATTTTAGAAGAGGCCATGGGGTAGTAAAGAGGAGTTAATTACTGAACCTGTCTGCCCTGTACAGCAGCGCTGGTTTCAAATCTCCACTGATTTTTTGTCTTTTCAAGCTTTGATTTTCTAGCACTTTTCTGTGCACTTTCCCAGCATCCTAACACAAGTTTCAGTGGAAATACAAACATCTGGCTTGGCAGACACTTCCTTCACTAATACAGCCATCAAAGAAACACGGTTTTGTGTAGAAGGAATTAGGAACAACCAGAGGTAAAAGATCCCATAATGTTTGTATTAATTTCTCTCAGAAAAGAAAGTCTGCTGAATTTACAAGTCATAAAATGCAAAACTTTACACACCAGGAAATCAGCTATGGTGTATAAAAGACTTAACATAGGAGATCTAGCATCTCACAGCAAAATGCCATTTATGGTTGGGATGTGTTGTGCAAAATGAGAAAACAGCTCATCACTGAGAGTCTTTCCCTGTCATTGTGAGGAAATGTTCAGCAAAGTGGCCCAGAGTCAGAGCTTTCACTGCACATCCTAGCAAATGTGTTTGTCAGTCCTGCAGTTTTAATGAGCAGCAACCCTAAAAACTTCCCTTTTTTTCTCTTTGTCCTGAATGCTGTCATTTTCCATGGTTTTTAGGAGGGTAAAAGATTGTTTACCCGTTAGAGAATAAATACTAAAGTCAGGGAAGAGCCTCCAAAGTGCATTAAGTAAAATTTAAACCTGCAGGGAAGATATTTCAGGAATATCATTTCTAAGTTTAGTCTCATCAACTGGAGCTTTCCCTTTTGTGGGGATTTTTATTCAGTGTGCAGTAAATGCTCCAAGCTCCGAGCCTTGGTGAAGAATGTGTTTTGACTAATTTCAGTTTTATGGGTGTCAGTTAAGAATACCATGTGTCTCCATGTCAGAAGCTGCTTCTTTGTACTTTGTGGCCTCGTGGTTCACAGCTTGTCAGAGCAGGGGTGGTTTTCTCTGTTTGAGCTGTGTCTAATGTTTATTGGAGATTTTACACCTGGACCATGAAAGCTCCCTGACAAACGGGGGCTGATTTCAAGCACAACATCCTCAGCATTTCTGTTTGATTCTTAGGCTCCTGTGTAAGCAACAGAAGGGCACATGCCAAACCTGACAATGAATTCCAAAAACTATCTAGAACTAAACCCAAATCCCCATACATGTAATGGGAAGGGATTTTCCCAGCATTTTCTTTCTGCTCACTGCCATGGTTTACATCCCATTATGGGTGTGAATGTGCTTTCCCTTTCCTTTAAGTATGCAAAGTCTTGGTACCAATTTTCTGCTTTCTGGTAGCTTCATACTAAACCCAAGAGCTTTCCTGAACAGACTGGGAAAACAGTTTGGGAAATGTGATTTTCAGTTGAAACTTAAACTGAGAGCGAAGCAGAATCCTTGCTGTGTATTTCTTACAGTTGTATGCAAAGGGGCTTCCTTGGACCATTGCTGGTGTTCTGGGGGGCATCTCCCTTTGGCTGGGAATTTAAGCAATGAAATCCACGGAAAACAGAAAGTTCTTAGAGGAAAGAAAGGGAGAAAATGACTGAACATTCACAGCACCGTGGGAAGTACTGCCCAGGAACCTCTGCCTCGCTGGGAGAGCAGGAGCAGACAGAAGCTGGGCTCTGTGCTGAGAGCTGCTGTGTCTGTGAGGATGCTCAGCTGAGGCAGGTCTGCAGCTTTCCCACCTGAGCAGCTTGGACTGACCTTGGACTGATCATTTGTGTTCCTTCTCCTGCTTGCAGGGACGCTGAGTGCCCCTTTCCTGAGCAGGGAGGCAGCCCGGGATGGTTTGCACTGCACACGTGTGTGCTCAGCAGCTCCCTGCTGATATCTGGCACTGGTGTTGCCACAGCCAGCAAATCCATCCCACAGTGAAGGCTCAGACGTGGCATTCTGCTGTGGTGTTCCTGGAAGTGCTCTGTGGAGCTCCAGTTCTGAACCAGAATACCTCCATGGTGTGCTCTGTGCGTGCAGTGGGGGAAGGGGGATGATCAAAGGAGATGATGATCAAGGATCTTATTTCTCTGCCTTATCTAGTTCTTGTTGCTACATAAATAATGCAAATATAAGTGCAGTCACAGGGATCCCAGTCTTCCCTCAGCTATGAATATATTCTAATAGATTTAGTCAATTATAACAAAGATACAAAAATGACAGAAGTCTTTATTTATTACAGCAGAACTTCTACAGCAATTAAACAGCTCCAGTAAACCTAAATTCTTCTTTGAAAGGTTTATTGTATGAATGTGAAGCTTTGTAGCATTCTGGGGCCTGAATTAAAACCATCCGTGGGGCAGTGGCATTTCTGGGTAGGGTTGGGAAGGTGGGGAGCTTGAAAAGAAAGAACAAAGTCCTGGTTCCAGTGGCTTTAATTTGTTAAAGACCTTGTTAGGGCTATAAAACTTTACCAGGTACTGGAGCTGCTTAGGTTAAGGAGGGAGGTCTGGTCTGGCCGTTCATACCAAGAGGTTGTTCCAATTCCCAGCCTTGAGGTTTATAGGTTGTTGTGTATTGAGCTGCTCCTGAACCATGGGTTTATTGGATATTTTGAGAGTTCGAGGTTGCCTTTCCTTTCTGCCTTAGATCCTCAGTAACTACTGGAACCTGAAACAGTTCGATCCAATCTGTGGCAGCATTTTGTGTATTCTTTTGGAAGAGAGAAGAGGTTTTGTTTTCTTTTTCTACCATGCAATAATTCAAAAGAAACAAAGCAGTCAGGAAGCACAGCATTTTTTTCCTTCTTCTAAGCACCATCTCCTTCTAATAACATGCTTAATATCTCTAGCATTCATCAAAGGATTATTTAAAAGAAACAGAGCCTGTAGGTGTGATACTAATTACATATGTGAAGATGGATGTTATGCCAGGGCTGAGTGTCTGGATTACTGGTGATGAATGGGAGAGGGTAAGGCAAAGCCAAGGCCACACCAGGAAAACTTCTCTTTTGCATCTCAACTTGCTCTTTGGCAATTGCACTCCCAGAGTTCACAAACAGACATTTGTCACGCTCTGAAATGGACAGGCAGAGGCTCTGAACTGCAGGCACCCAAGGAAATGGAGAGACCATCATTTCAGCAGGCTTTGGACAAAGCCCAGAGGCACAATTCACTGCAGACAGGTAGAACACTGAGTCAAATTTCATCAAAATAGAACATTTGCACAAGGGCAGATGCAGAAAAACAGCCTGGCAGGGCTAGCTCCCCAGCTATTTACTCTTTTTTTGGATAAATTTCCTGGTTAAATGTCTCAAAGAGAGCATTCTCCCGAGAGCAATGCCCACAGCTGTCACTGGTCTGACTGAGTCCTGCCTGGTGAAGCAGGTCAGTGCTTTGGGTCCTTGCAGCTCCATGGATAAGGAGACCTGGGGTGAGTAGGCAAAATACAGCAAGTGCACTCAGCCGGAATGAGTTACCCTCTGGTCTCAGGAGTGGGAGAGCTTGCAAGGTGCTTCTTGCTCCAGAGAAAAAAATCCAACAAGCTTCTTGAGTTTTCCAGGAGCTCTTTCAAATTTCATGAAATCAGGTCACAGCCAAATAGAGCAAACAGAACAATAAATCTCAGAAAATGGATGAAAAAACCCCAACAACTTCAGAGAAGTTCATATCTGGCCTTTGGAGTGCTTTCCTAAACTCATGCTTTCTGCAACTACACTGGCCTCAGATAATTTACAGAAAAAGTAAGTTTGAGCAATTATTTAGTACATCTTGCACTGGCATCTTAAGCTGCCACTCTGGTTCCCTTATCACCTGTGTGTAAGGAATCTGACAGTCTGTATTTAAAGTATTATTGAAAAGACTTTTAAATTACACTTGTGCTAGAATGAACTAAAAGCTTCCACATGACAAATTGATATGAATGGTTTTAATAAACAGAAAATGAGCAGTGGGCTCATCTGTCCCTGGGGGCTCAGCTGGCTCCATTCATTCTTCTTATTGAATCTTGTCTGTAGGGCGCTGTTGTTTGCACTGATTGATTACCTGGCTCACCATGAACTCGGGTTTCTCCTGTGCTGCCATTTCACAGGGCAGGGAGATCCCAGGCTCAAAGCATCTCCAGTAATAAGGCAGATTAACAGATACTCCATGGCCCAAAACTTTCCCTGGCTACAGTGAACTGTTTCTCAAGGGAGACTGGACAGCAGCAGATGAGTCAGGACTCTTACAGCTTAGACCATATTTTGTCAGTATAAAATGCTTCCAGCTAACTCATTTGGCAAGAGATTAGAAGCTAAACAAAATTAAGTCCATGCTTCTTTTCTTTCCCTCTTAAAAAAACCCCAAACACTGTAATATAATGGTAATAAAATCAAACTGAACTATAGGAACAAGAGCAAGTATTCCCCTTCCCTTCCCCTGTTACAGGTAACCCCCACTACATAATAGCAGGCTTTTGTTTGGAACAAATGCTGTAAAGTTCATGAGCTGTGAGTGAAGAAGAGATGTGTCTATCCTCTGCTTTACCTTTACCAGAGCATTTTATAAGCACTGGTTCTAGAACTGAAAGAATGATTCTGCAGGAATACCTGGGGCAAGTAGAAATGGAGATTATGGTAACGATATTATTTCACTGGTTTGACATGGCAAAGTGAAATTGTAAGTAATCAATCTGATGCTAAAACTGTATTTACTCCAAGAACATAAGCTATCATCTAATTGAATTTCAAGTTGAATTTTTAATAAACCCAAAGCCAAGGACAGTGAAAACATTAAAAGCAAATTCCATTGTATGTAACCGAACAAAATTAGGATTTCTGGAGCAACTTCTCACTTATGCCATGGACTTTGAATGGCTGGTTTTTAACATATTCTGTTTTGGAGGCAGAATATAAGAGGGACCCTATTTCTTATGGTGAAATTCTCCACTGTGCATCACTTTGGCATTAATTAAAAAGCTTAAGGGCTGCCCAGGCCTTGTTCAGGCCCTCACAGAGAGGTGATGTGAATTTGCAGTAGATGAGTTATGCCTGAACTCCAGTAGACAATTTTAGATAATGAACTCCATGGGTTCTCCTGTCACATCAGGATGGATGCACATCTGTGTCACTGCCACGGAGCACGAACTGTCCCACCCAACTGAACAAACCAATGCTGATTACACAGGAGGAAGATTCACCATAACAACCTCAGATATTGATCTAAATATTGATCAGATTAATGACCTGTGACTGATGGTAGCTATGGAAACTATCTGGATTCCTTAAATCTTATCCATAGATTAAGATAAAGACACCACTTTTCCTACAGGTCAGCAGAGACAGCCATCTATCCTAAACCAAGCATCACAGGCAGAGATTCTCATTTCCATCTAACAAACTCCTCTATGGCCTGCAAGGGTCCCTACATGCCCTGCTCTTTGGGATCTGTCACTCACCCTGGAGCTGTGGTGTCACTGTAGGCTCCAAAGCTGCATTTGAACCTGACCCCTGCAGCTACAAAGTGCTGACTCTGTGTAAGTCAGCAGGAGTTCTGATGCTGACTTCCATGGCAGCAGATTTGGCCTTTTCTGTCTGAAAGGCGTCCCGGCTCCTCAGAAGGCTCCTGCTCGTGGAGCTTGCTGGGCTTGGTCCACACTTCCCTTGGGTCTGCTCCTTTATTATGCTTGGACACAGAAAACATCAGATGCTGTGAAATCAGAAATTTAGTATTTTACACTCGTAACATTCTCATTATGTATGGGAACACCTAATGAAGCAAGAGGCAGAAAGCAGGAGTATCAGGCAGACTGAAAATAAGTAGCTTGAAATCGTAATCATTAGGAGTGTGTACCTTGGTATTTGGGTGGTAGTTGCCAGCCAGTGGAGTGGAATGTTACAGTGGAAAAGATGACAACATCGAGATTGTTGTGACAATGTCTGATTGTTATTTGTGTGTAATCTAAGGAGTAACCTAATCTTCTGTGCTAACCCACATCAAAGAAACAAGGATCAGTATTGCCAAGGAGGGCAGTTTTATAATTTCCAGACTGTCCTTCTCACAGTACAAATTTTGTACAAACCATCATTAATTCTGTGCATAAAGTACGTGTTCAGTACAGCTCATTTGCCTTCTCTTCAGAACTTTTCTCCACTAACCTTCCTTACATCCCTCAGTTTCCCGTTCTTTATCTCTGTATCACCAGTATCTGAAGGATGTCATGGGACACAATTGTATTAAACCCATTTAAAGAAAAGTAGTTCAGTAAATCCTTGGTAAGATAAATGAAACTGCACTTCCAGAGCTATGTCTGTGCAAAGCAGTGACCAACTATTTTCAAAACATTGTCCTGCCCTTTTTAAATTATATTTACCAGTTGAAAGCTGCAAACCACTTTAATAGGCTCGACATAATCAATCCCAGGCTAGCAAGAACTTCAAGTATCTACAAGCAGTTCACCCTTACCAAAAGCCCCTGCAGGCATTTCGGTGCCTGACACATGTGCACATAGGTATTTATTTATAAAACACACATGGTTGTACATATGTTATAGGCATCTACATGATAGTGTTTAGGTAAACAGTTAATTCAGTTAGCCTTTTTGCTATTGATGTATAAATAAATCTGCATCCAAGAACCGGCTTTCCATGGACAAAGGCTGAGCAGTTCACTTGTGGAGTTAAAGAAGAACCGAAGAGGGCTGGCCTTGGGTCTGAAGGGAGGCACTGTGAGTGTGCCCAGACCCAGGGAATATTGCAGTGCTACACAGGGAATATTGCAGTGTTACACAGGGAATATTGCAGTGCTACCCAGGGGACATACCCGAGGAATACTGTAGTGCGA